>JARJDX010114672.1:0-19114 GCA_030264735.1 Gymnusa sp. GC000175 | reverse complement strand
CAATCAATACTCACATAATAAAGTCTATTGCAAGGCAATAGATGTAGATACTCAGTTTATTTTTGTTAAACGGCGAACGTCTCGCTACAGTGGCCATATATCGAAACGGTACTTAATTTCACTAACAAAAATGCTTAGTAACGAACAACAGTAAGTATAAATGCATAAATATTTATCGTATTACTAAACACTAAGACAAAGCATCGAAATAATAGGAAAGATATTATTATAATAATTATTATTGCCAGATACATAAATCCGCGAATGCTCAAATTGGAAGGTAAGTAGAAGACAAGCAAATTTTGTCTTATTACTATATTGATGTACCCCATTTCCAAATTATTACTCTAATAAAGATCTATGGAGCCTAACTCTAGCCCGATATGTAGAAACATCTATAAAGAAATGGCAGACCGAGATGTGGCTGCATTACTTCGAAGGTATAATATTCCAAGCAGACCCATAATCCCCCTGCTGTTCTGTCTAGCTCTAGTAACTCTTACAAACATGCCAGAAAGAAAATCGAATTCGTAGTTGACGATAAAAACAAAATTAACCACTTGTTTCTCATGAATGACCTAAAACTGTTTACTAAAGAGGAAACTGAACTAAAACAAAGTTTTATTATTGTTAAAAGTGGTGACATTAAATCATTAAAATGAAATGTATTTATAAATTTAAGACGAAATGTTATCGTCCAATTCTTTAGATTCTTAAAGCTGATCTAAGTTCAACAGGATGACAGCTGTAAATACCTGCTGTTCCAGTGATGTTGTACAGTTCCGGAATTATGGACTGGTTGAGATCTGATGTGGAGAAGATGGATAGTAGTTTTCCTATCTATCTTGCTAGATCTCAACCAGTAAATTGAAGGTCTCCATTACCCTTAAGCTGACGTCAAAATACTATATATAAAGTGGCACAATAAAGGGTAACAGCGAGTAAACTTGAGCTAGTCTCCGAATTCTCAATAGTTTGTCTGAATGCATACATCAAGCTGGGAAAGGATAAGTTTAGAGGTTTATTTAGATAACATCTAATACTAATATGGCTAAATATTTTCACCAAAAAGAATACCAAAAAAATGAAGATAAATATCTAAACCAAGAAATTATTGGATCGATAAACATATAACTGCAATTGCACCATCTAAAAACACAAAGAGATAGTATGGGGTACCGGTGGGAGATGAATTTTACGAACATCGGCCAGAAAAAGTCGTCAACATCAAAGATATGATATCATCATCATGTGGGATTTCCCAATAAAAACGAAAAGACCCATTTTAAAACAACAATCAGACATAGCAGTGTACAATAAAGAAGACAAAACCCACTTACTGATTGATGTGCCTATTCCGGATGATTCGAACATCTCACCATGCTTCATACACCGTACATATAAGGAGAAAACACTAGGAACTATTTTTGAGATCTGAATTTACCCAAATATTGTGATAAGAAGATAAAAATAATAATAATAAAAATCGATTGCAAAATGTAGTTCTAAAATTTTTAAAGAAAAGTAAGGGTCCAGTTTCTAATTAGATGGCTCAATCAATTAAAATAGGAAGATCCCTACGAAAACTATCCATCAGTCCCAGGACCAACGAAGGTAAAGAGAAACTGATAACTACGATGCCCTAGAAATAAGGTTACGCAACTAAATAAAATGTATCATATAAACTTTATTCCCTCTTACACATTTGTATGTCACTAATTGCCTGACATAAAAATTGAATTACGTGCTTTAAGTAGGATATTATTTTTCATCGCCTATTTATGTGATAGCTTTTAAGGTTAGATATAAGCTTTAGTCATAACCTTTTATATCACCCATTAGATTTTAAAATCGATTAAATTTAGGTTTATCTATTATTAATTAATATAGCAGGATAGGCTTATTGGTAAAGCACTAAGGTTCGGATCGAACGGGTTGCTAAGCAGTCTAGACTCCAAAAACACGAATGATATGGGCCAGAAAAAAGATCCACTTTCAACGTCGTCACACATTATGAGCTAATAATGCGTCATAACTTTTAATTATTCAACCTTATATTTTGTGAGTTCGATGCTTGAAAGATAGTTACCTAAATAATTTCCATTAGATTTATTTATATCGTATATAACAGCTTCTTTTCTGTGGGATATTAAGCAGGGAGCTAAAAAATAATAAAGCAACAATAGTGAGAAATATCACCCCCCGGAGTTAATTAAATATGCTGAATTATATGAATACTTTACTACATTCTTCCGGAAGACTATAAATAGCTTTGATCCTTTACCACTCCCCCACGCGAGTAAAATATATAAAATATATCAACCTTATTTAAAAATGGCCAAAAATCTCTTGCAGCAACTATCCGGAAGTATCTGTTCTGTTATATGCTGTTATATTGACCATTAGCATCCATTATAAAATTCTGAAGAATATGATATAAAGTCTACTTGTATAGATATGAAAGCCGAAAAACAGGCTGGTTTTCATGCAGGCGGGTCAATAATAGATTATTATTTATTTACGCTTATTCAGATAATCGAGAAAAAACTCACGAATAAACAAGACAATTATTAATATACGTTGATCTAAAAAAACTCTGAAAGACATTAGACAGAATAAAAATAAGTACAGAACTGTAAAGTGTGAAGAAGTGAATATCAGAAACATAACAGGATTTACAATACAAAAGTACTCCAACAAAGATACTGTTTATCGCCAACATTGTTTAAAGTAATGTATTGAAAGAAGAAATGTAGGAACTTTGGCAAACCACTAAACAACTACAAGATATACACACTCCATTTTACGGATGATTAAGTCGTATTGGCATAAGATTTCAATGACCTAAATTATGACCAATAAGTTATTAGAAAAATATTCGAAATAGGAACTCTAATTAATAACATAATTATATCAATTGCTGGGGATAAATAATACCTGATGCTTACAGACAGAACTCAAATTAAAAGGTGTTTACAATATAAGTACCTTGGCCTCAATCTAGCAAAGAAGGGTTGGCTTGATAAAGCCACCAGGGAAAGAAATAATCAAGTATGAACAGCAACTAGCATAGCGTACTATAGGACAAAAATACTTAAATATTAAAATTTAAAAGAATAATTATTTTAATGGGATAATAATTATAAATTTTGAAATATCCAAACTTTTTTATTCCTCTCCTTCTTTCTTGTATAATAGGACTATGAGTACTATGACCTGTTCCTTTTCTGTCTGGCTGGCTCAAGTTGTTGCTCCACTTTTTTCTTGGACGTTCTATGTTTCTATTTTTCTATCGGTGTTTTATCTCTTGCCATTTTTACCACTCTATCTGTCTGTCATTCTGTCGATAAGTTCTTTCTATTGCCTCTTCCGATAAAGCACCCGGTGCCATCTACCTTACGCGCACGTCTAATAATTTTGCTCTTTGTCCAGAAGTTTTTTCCTTGATATTCGTCGAAATATTTGTATTTCTGATATTTCCATGGGCTTCTTGGTTTTCATTGTTTTTAGTTTGTTGCTTTATAGATTGGCGCTTTCTTTTAAGTACTTGTTGCGCAGCATTTAATGGTTGAGGCAGCCTGCTACTTTGCCCACTTAATTTTTGTTGTCTTAATTTGTGTTCTATGTTTCCGTAGCTGGTAATATTAATGCCGAAGTATGTGAAATTTATCTTCTGCTGTATTATTTGTCTGTCCACCTCTAGTTTCCATATCAGTGGCACTGTGGACGTGGTCATGCATTTTGTCTATTTTGCCGAAATCACAGAGTTGTATTGCTTCTCGTTATTTTAAATGTATTATGCAGCCTTTAAAGATCGTTTTCGTTTTCTTCACATATTTAGGCATCATCTACGTAACAAGGGATTTTGATTTTTTATCTTACGTTTTGTATTTCTTGCCGAGGCGTACTTTTTTTGATAACTTTATCCATCAAAATAATAAATTAAAGCGGACGTGGTCATCCATTTTGTATTATTACCTAATTCACCGTGTTTTATTGCTTCTCGTTCTTTTAAATATGTTACGCAGCCTTAGGAAATCGTTTTCATTTTCTGCGCATAATAAATCATCATCTGCATCACAAAGGATTTGGATTTTTTTATCTTTCATTTTATATTTCTTGCCGATGTGTACTTTTCTTGATTACTTCGTCTATCACAATATTGAATAAAGCAGGTCCACTTGTTTAATGCCGTTATTCACTGGCATAGGTTCAGTTAGAGTGATACTGATACGGACCTGCACTTTTTTATCTTTGTATCATGTTTCTATGATCTGAATGATGTTTATCGGTATATTTCTGATGTATTGGAGGTGAACTATATCTTGAAGTCAATTGGGGTCGAATGTCTTTTTTAGATCCACGAAGCATAGAGAAGCCGGTTTACTATATTTCATTGATTTCTCCACAATTTGTCGCATTTCAAACACGTCTTACATGATCTTTCCGTTCTAAATCCCTGTCGCTCATCTTCTAACGACGTCATTGAGATAACTTTGTTGGTAATAATTTTTGTAAAAAGCTTAAACATTATGACCAACAGGTAATTGTTTGTTTCTTATTTTTTACATTTATTTTATAAAAGGTTTAGCGTACTGGCTTTCCATCGATCTGAAATTTAATATTCCCTTAGGGCCTTTTGCAGGAATCTTGTTATTTCTTTTGCCAGGCGTTGGTCTTAGTATTTTAATAGTTCGTTTTGCAGTCTGTCCTGGCTAGGCGATTTTCTATTACTTAGGACTTAGGGTTTTTAGTGATTCGGATACCTCTTTTATGCTGACTTCTTCATTGTCATATAATCGTGATATCTCCGTTAATCAGGTGGGTTGGTTACCTTTAAATAGTTCTTTTAAATATCTGTGACATTTATTTTTCGATATCTAGTTTCGTTGTTGTCTTATAATTGCTTCTGTGCGTCATAAAAGTTTCTTCGAAAAGTGTTCAGTTTTTAACTCACTCACCAACAGGTTGGTTTCGTTCCGGATTAAGTTGTATTTTTCATTTGATACCGGCGTTTTCAGTGATCTTTATTTGTTTATTCCTTAATTTTTTCTTCACTTCTGATCAAAACCACAGCATTTTTTCTTCTTGGGAATTTGTTGTGCTCACACCTTGTATTTATATTATCTTCTTCTGCGTTTATCGGGTTCAAGTATATTATTTATTTTTGTCATTGTTGCTTTCGCTGCCTGATTTCTTAATTTCGCTTAAAGCGTATATTCGGAGATATATTGACAGCTGTGAATATTATCTTTTTTATTAAAACTTGTGTAAATCGTTTTGTGACTTTTAACACATTAGAATTTCCAACTTTTATTATTTGCAAAATTGTTGATAATTTTTTTAAAATATTTTACTAAAAATACATTGTTGTGTACTCTATTTATAATATTACTCATAAAAATTAAATTAAGTATCCTTAAAAAGTGGCTCATAAAAGTATTAGAATGGAAATATAAATTTTATTAATACTTTATTCAATATTTTAAACTAAGGAAATTAAAAAATAAATAACTTAAAAAGTTATTTCAGACAAAATGCGGTTAATAATAAACTAGTAGGTCTACTAAACTTAACTGAGTTTCCAGCACTGTGTTTTAATGTACTCTTAGCTCCATACAACGGCAAATTGACAATTAACTTTTTTTAATTAATTTAATTGCGACAAGTATTTGACACCAATTAAAATGTTGATTAATTGTTTAATTAAAACATTTAAATTTCTACCAATAATACGCGGAGTACATTTAATCCCAAAAATTAGCATAATAGTGGTCGGAACTTTGATTTAAGTAATGAAACAAAAGCCCCAGTATTGACGGTGATTTGTATGCAGAAAGATTTGTGTGTCGCTGACAAAATCGGGCGAACGCATTCACCTTAAATGGGTTTCTTAAATAAGCTCTGAAAAGTCCAATTTTCCAGCAAGAGCAGACCACCTTTGAAAGGCTGCTTTCACAACTTTTAATCTTACAAGGTGGATATATGTTCAGCGCAAAAGCAGAGCAAAAAACGAGGTCAGTTTATTATTTTTCTTTCCTTTCCTGTGACCCTTTGAGAGGGTTGTGTAAATGATCTCATCTGCATTCGGGTCCGGTTTGACCCAGGTGCTGTTGTTTGCAATGGCATTCATAATTACATACATTCATGCAATAGCCTAGTGTTGTTAGCTTTGCTTGGCCTTTCCTTATCCGGTTCCACTAATTTACTATGCATTTATTCTTAACCCGCTATTATTTAAATTTCTAAAATAAAAGTCAACTTTGTATCATAAATTAATTTGGTTAAAATATTAAGGGCTTTTGTAATTCTGTAAATTGAAATTGCAAGTACACGTGTGGTTATGCTTTATGGTATTTCCCAGCAATATATACTCATCTCAGTGAGGTCAGAGATCAAATATTGGTTATTGTACGGCAGTTTAAGTTTCCGTTTTAATAATGCATGCTATGTTAGTTTGCAGTGGAAAATGTTCCTATATTCTATAAGTTCGTAGAAACCAGTTTCAAGTTAACCTGTGAGAGTGCAGCTACAAATTAATTAGAACTTAATCAGGCCTTAGGGAATAAGAACACATTTCCACGACACATTCTACGAATATTTACTTGCATTAGAATACGTAGAGTTACTACCTGAAGAAAAAAGTTACCTTCTATATTTGTAAAAGGAACTTGAACTCGCTCTATATTCAATAATTCGTTTAATATCCCATTTTATGCAAATAAAATCAATAAAAACTTCGAATTTATTTATACACCTCGCTGTTTAAATTTGAGCATTACATTTTCACTTAATCGCCCTTTTTTAGTTACCAACAAAATGAAACATTCACAAACACAAATTTTTGTGTTCACTTTTCAACGCAATTTTCGATGAAATCCTATTGACGATTTGTGAAATATTTAAAACGCAAATATCACAAACGAAAAGTAAAATTTTACTTGATCTAAATAAAATTGTAATTTTTGCTTTGGAAATTGATTTTCGACAATAGCTTCCTGCCGGTAACTACTTCCGTTCCAAATGCAGGCATGATGTGGCGTTATCCAAACACAATTTAGTCAGATAACGTGTGAGGGACTCGACATAGAGACAGATTAGGTTTTAATTATTCAAAGAGGCCGGTACTCGTTCCAACAAACGAGTTGCGGAAAAGTAATTAAACATGGCTCAATCGTTCCGACCTTGAGCATACTAAAATGTCATTTCCGTCATGAACTAAAAACAAATATAAAAAATTCCCGGCGAAATTCACGCTTTATAATTGCTATGTTGGGAATGCATTTTCAAATTTAATCTAAAATTCTGCACACACGGTGTGTGATTTTTTTTATTATGTCACGTGCATAATTGTAACGTAAGCGCGTTTAAACTTCAAAAGAGTTAAAATTGCTTTAATTAAGGATAGAAAGTTGGTTGGCAAATAACAAAAAGAATTTTTTCGCTTCGCTCAAATTTATTTACATGTTTTTATTTGTGTTTATTTTATTTTAAATTTAAAACTTATACAGCGTTTGCAGTGTGTACTTTTTGCAAATTATTTTCTTCTTTTTAAATCCTTTAATACATTGGGAAGTTAAAAAAAAATATTTAAATGCCTTTATCAGCTTCAAAAGTTAAATCAATTTCTTTATGCCCGGCACCTCCACCATGTCATTTAAAAGTGATTGATGAAGGTGAGTTTGATATTTGGGAAAATTTCTTTTAGACGAAGAAAAAAGGGGAATATATTGATAAAACTTATGAAATATTTAACAGCTATTATTATTATATTGGTGCATAGTGCGTATTTACTTTGACATCTTTTAATTTTTGCAAAAAAGTAATCATATTTCCGGAACAAAATGTATGCTGAATCTTTATTTTGAGTCTTAATTAGTTATTGAATATATTTTAATACTTCAAATAAAAGAATATGCATACTGTATAAAAGAGAAAAGGAAACAAAAGAATATAAGACAAAGATATGCAAAGAGAAGGATGTATAGAAATTTAATGAAATATTGAAGGGTGATATAAGTGGAGATCAATAGACAAGATATCTAGATGTGAGAGAAGTAAGAAGACAGAATAAGAGTATAGAAATATGTATAACAAGATTTCCATAAGGAACTAATGATAATAAATTTTATTTCCAAACAATACAATGCCACAATTAGAATAAAATTAAATGGTCAGCTGCCCAATTAGGATTGGCCTGTTGTTACATGGACGACTACGTAAATTGTAATGATGATCACTATGCGCAATATACTCGCGCAACTCTTACACAGCAGTGTAATTTTTCGTTGCACAAAACAGGCATGAAAGAAGGTAAGCTGCACGAAACGGTGGTGGAGAGTCTATTTGATTTGTACCGAAAAACCGTCTAGGGCAGATTTAGGTACAACTAGTTTCGACGTTAAAGCCACGTCTATATTAAGTGAGTGTTGCGCCTCAGAAACAGTGGCGCAAGTATGGTGCACGTAGTATTAAAGTAAATAACAAAACAGGGGCAGTAACTACTTTAAGGTGACTTTAAGGCAAGGCACTTTGTCTAGAATATCTAAATAAAATTTGTGTTAAGACTACATCTCGATTTTTTTGTACGAATTTAAATAAGCTACAGCCTTTAGCACGCCACTACTAACCATATCGTCTTCTCTGCTCGGTGCTAGAAACTTGGATTATAGGTGGACCTACAATTTAACATGTATTTCGCCAATTTCTTATCTTTTACCATAAGCATTAAATGTGATATGCTATGAATATCATGCACAAAACTACTATGCTGGCTAAATCGTGTGCCTCTGTTTGAAAAACAAAGAAAAAGCGACTAATTAAAATGTGAGTCAATTAAGCTATATCTTGTATTATCAAACTTAGAATCACTCCTCCACATTCTAAAGGTGTTGCTAGAACAGATACTTGATTTATTTCGAATTAAGAAAATTTTGTTCTTTCTGTCTAATTATAAAACTTTTAACAATGTTAATTGAGTGACAAGTGGCATGAGCCACCAAAACGGAAAAATATTAAAAGCCATTTTTGAAGAACAGAACAGCAATCGTGAAACTAAAAAATATGTAGATTTCAGGGCTGAATAGTTATGCATAGACCATTGCTTCTCTCTTACCAAAAAGAATACGCATCTTCTGTTTGTTAAATTAACCAAATCCTATTATAATGTGCGAGTAAAGAAACTATGGAAAAATTAGGTGGAATATTCATTAACATTTCAATTAATGCGATCAATGTCTCCATTGCAAAAGGGTTGCAGCAAGATTGCAGCATCTCCCCTAATCAGTTCAAAATCTATTAGATCAAGCCCCACGAATGTAAAGGGGGAAATATCAAAGATTGGGCATACCAATCTCAAATCTTTTATCACTATACACCATCCACTTCATAGATGACCAAGTGGTAATTATGCATGACAAAGAAGACAGGTGGAGGAAACTACTAGAAGAATATAATAAATGGAGTTTAATGGGTGGATTGAGTTGCTGAGTAACTGCCACTGCCGGTGCCAACCCCGGATAAAGAAGAAGTGTTGGAGGATCCGGTTAGCAACCTACAGTCCACATCGAATGCTCACTAAAACTACGACGCTTTGAAAGATGGACGGAAACAATTGATAACGACTTAAGCAAGGAACAGCAAAACGAGACATAATCTAAAAACACAATTTAGAATTGCTACATAGAGTCTTATGTCATGGGCAACAAAAGACCGGAAACTTATTAAAGAAATTAAAGCAAACAAAATCGATATTTATGGTATCAGCGAAATCAAAAGAAAAGGCAAAGATAAAATTGCAAGGAACAACTACATCTTTCTTAACAGTGGAATAGCCAACGAAGAGCGCACTCAGGAGTTGGTACACTTATTGACAGAAAATTAAACAAAATTGAAATGTTAAAAATTTTAGTAATATATAAGTTAAATATTTCTGGGCAACAAATGCACTCAGAATTAATAACGCGTTCTTTAGTTACCCGATTAAATACAATATGGTCAAACACCAGACCAAACCAATCTCTTCTAAACTATGTCATCACAAATCAAGTTGTACATCCCAAAACTATAACAAATGTAAGAAAGTTAAATGCAGCCCACATAAAAAGTGACCACAAATCATTACTCTGCATGGTAAAATTAGCATACCACACAACTAGTCAACCCAGACCTAACTGGGATATTAAGATTAATAGAGAATGAAAATTAAAAAGAACTGTGTGAGAAACGCACAAACGACAAAATAACTAACCACCCGATCAACACCAAAATGTCAATTGGTCCCAATGGAAAATACTTAAGATAAAAATATCTAAGGCGCTGTCGCAGAGGCGCAGAAAAAATGAAACCAAGAACACGCCATGGTTTACAGAAAAAAAACCAAAGAACTCTAAAACCGCATACGTAAAATGCATAAGAGACAAAACTGAAGAAAACTTAAATAATTACAAAAAGGAAAGAAACAGCACCAGAGCAGAAAAAGTAATAGAAGGAAACAATTGAAAACGGTTTTCCAAAAGTTTGAAGCGAGATATTTACGGAATCCAGAAACAAATATGAAATACTAAGAATAAAGAATTATAACAGGTAAATAAGAAGCATATTTTAAAGCGCTGTATAAAAAAAAGATAACACAAGAGAAGACCATACCCATATCGAGGGAAAAGAAGGAAACGCCTCTGAAAAGACTACAATAAATATCATAAAAGAACTCAAAAGTCGAAAAAGTCCTGGACCAGATAACATTAATAATGAACTGGTGAAATAAGGAGGAGAAACACTATACAAGGAACTAAGTTGTTCACATACATCATAAACAAAGCCCAAATACCAACAGACTGGAAAGAAAGTCTAACAATACCCATATTCAAAAAAGAATTGAAAACGTAGGCAGAAAACTATAGAGGCATACCAACGTAACAGTACCCGAAAGATACTAAATATATTAATAACGGAAAAACAACAAGGATTTCGAAAGAAAATGCCTACCATCAAAGCTACTAAAAACAAATAACCGAAAAATCGATTGAATTTATTAGACCAGCATAAATGTGGTACGTCAAAATGACAAATGTGTTTCACAGAGTACGGCTGGCAAATGTGATTCGAATACTAAAGTAAAAGCGCATAAACCTTCAACTGGTCCGGATACTAAATGGCATAAATATGAACTGTACAACAATAAATAAAGTACAGTAAAACAAATCAAAACCAGTAAGTATAAACGAAGGAATAAGGTAACGAGACTTTCTTTCTTCCTCGTTCTTATTCAACCTAATTATGGATATATGTAGCAGAAGAAGCAGGGTACACAATGGAAACAATAATATAATAGCCTACGCCAACGTTTTAGTACTAATCTTAAAACTAAAAATACCATCTGCAAAGATTGCTGCACGTATTTAGTGCGAAACAGTTTGGTATGAGAATTAACACCACAAATATCTGAATGTCTGGTAATATCCAAGGAACCGGTCAGGTGAAAGTTAGAAATTGATGGCATATTTATGGAAAAAGTAATGAAATTTAAGTATATAGGCACCGCGCCAAAATCACAAGCGATAGTAACCTGAAAGACGAAAATTAACACCGAGGCGCTAAGAAAAGAATGAAAGCGACGCGAATATCAGGCTGCATCAGAGGTATGATTTGGACAAACAAATATTTGAGCGTCCACACCAAAGCACGAATATACAAAACAACCGTAACTCCAGAACAATCCAAATGATGACAACCTCAGAAATGAAGGGTAAGCAGCGAAGACTACGACAGCAAGCAAAGTACAGGACATCTCTAAAGTCATATAATAAAGAAGAAAATACTGGAACAAACATGTCGACAGAATAAATGCACATGACTAACAAAAAAGTAAATGACAGAAAACCCACTGGAAGAAATTAGAACATCAATGGAGGCGGAATAGACAACACAAGCAAAGGCTACGTATATGCATGCATACATGACAGAAAAAAAAAGGATTGAAGAGAAAGATATGGCACATAGAGTAATAAAAGGAAGGAAAGTGATAAAAGCTTTCTACTCCGTACTATGACCAAAGAACGTAAATAAACAAAGAAAAAATACATCAATAACTTTATATTTAAAAGCATTATACTATATGGGTATAAAGCAACCAGACAAGACACAAAAAAATATTAGCGACCGAAATGAATTACTGGCGTGCTCAGCGGTTTTCATTATGCATATAAAACACATTATAAACGAAAGAGTGCGAAATGTCATGCAAGTAAAAAACAACATAATTCAAGACGTCCAGAGACAACAATTATGCTAGTATGTCTATGTGAAAAGAATGGATGAAACACATATACCTAAACATAAAAGACCCGAAGACACATTCAAGAGGTTGATGGTCAAACAAAAGAAAATGGTGGCTTATTGCCTAATTTAATACTACAGAATATTTATATTTTATTTTCTTATTTTAAGAGCTGCAATAACTACCATGCTTAATTTTATTGAGTAAAATCAAGCAGAACGTTGCAACTGACATTGATTTAATTATAACGTGTTGAAATTCCACTTTATTAGACTATATATATATATATATATATCAAACCAACTCTATCCCAGTTTATAACTAAAGTGTTAAAATGAAATATATTTAAAATTATATCATAGAAAATAAATTTCAGAAAGTTGCTCTAAAAAAAATAATATTTTATTAGTACATAGTTACATACCCATATTATTAATGCTCTCACATTTTAACAAAAAAATTATTTAATATGAAATAAAAGTTTTTTTACATATTATTTAATGTTTAACGATTTTTCTTACTGCTAGATTTAGCAACAATTTCTAAGTATTTTATCTTAAATAAAATACCTGAGTTTAAATATTTACGAATCGTATAGTTTTCTTTCATTTGTTATTTACAAAATTTATCACAATACATATATACATTAGGTTATTTAAGGTTTTTCGTTATCACTAACTATTGATATACTTGATGTTCACTTTGGCAAGTAAGATTGTAATATGATGGATTACCAAAGCTCACAAATTATACGACAATATTCACGTAACTAACACAACTGGGTCAACTGCAAGCCTGATGCAACAATGGTGTTACTTGTAATAATACTGCTTAAACTGACAATTGTGATTATTTATATACAAGACGGTTGAATTTGGTAAGTAAAGGATGTAGTGGTTGGTGATCCTTGAAAGGACTAATGCAGTAATATGTAAAACGAGCTAAATTGTGTTTTTTAGAAGGGTGGTAAAAAAGGGATATCAATACATTAATAATAAAATTTATTAAAAATAATTTCTAATTTTATCTTACTGTAATACAAATTGTTTTTACACAGGAAATAACTACTAATTAGCACAATAGAATTCTTAATTACTGGCAATTTTGGCATTCCCAAACATCTAGTCTATACTCTAGTTAGTCTGGTTTGTAGTAATTTTAATTAAATATTCTTGGATTCTGGAGAGAATTTAATTTAGAATTATATTTACATTTAGGTAGAAACTTGTTTACATATTTACATACAGTGTGACTCAAACTTTTCAAAACCAAAATTAATTTTCTTTGCATTAAACATAAGTTTTAAGTTTTATGCTGATAACTTAAAACACAAAATAATTTTATAAATTTCACTGTAGGTAGAAAGCTTCACAATTATTTGAGCAAAATATTTTTTTTACGTATTAGGCTACACCCACATTAGATCCGATCTGATATAGACCGATTTTTGAATCCAATGATGTCAGTCGTTAGTTCCTACATGTTCAGGTAACGTCTGACTATTTATTACGATGAGTGATTCTAAAAGTTCTATGTGTTGGCTCTGGTTAGAGCAGTGGTTTCCAAACTTTTTATATTAGCGCCCCCTTTCTTTCGTAAAAGGTTGTCGCGCCCCCCTTCAATTTTTATAACAGCCTAACTTCAAAAATCGTAAATTATTTATTTAATAGAATACAAAAATAAGTACTACAAACAAATATTGGTATTATATAAGGTATTTATTATAACAAATCTTAATATATGTTTATGTTGCGTGCCCCCCTTGAAACAATCTCGCGCCCCACACTTTGGAAACCACTGTGTTAGAGAACAACGTTCTTAAAACAGATAGAATAAAAAGTACATGGATACATAAATTTAATGAAATTTTGGCAAGTAACAAAATTCCCTGTAGATCTAACCTACAGGCAATTTTGTTACTTGCCAAAATATACGAAACAACTTTATAGTATTTAGTATTTTATTATTTATTTATTTTACTGTATGACAATGAAAACTTTTAATTATATTCCTCACAAAATCTACTAACAATTCCTTGTCAATTTCTCCTATTTTTGCGTTTTTGGATGAGAATCGGACGGGAAACAAACACGTTTGATCGTGAAAGCTGTCAATCCGATATCGGATGTAAAACCTTGGTTTAGTTTTCATTCCGACGTCGGACATTGGATCTGGAGAAATATGGATTTAATGTAGGTGACGCCTAAAAAGCTTAAAAGTATTTGAAAAACGTTTAGAATGTACTCAATTTTTAAAAAATTTACGATATTTTTTAGCGTTTTTCAGTTTAGTTTGTTTCCTTTTGACTCTCTACTTGTTAGTGTAATTTTGAAGTCAAATTTCTGAAAGTTACTAAATGTAAATCACTTGTCAACAACAAACTACAGATCATTTGAGAAAACGCCAAGTGAATCAAAATTGCTTAAAATCGGTCTTTCTCAAGATCTGTCTTTGTACCACTTCTGTTCAATCTTTACATATCTAATGTGCCAGAGATAAATACGCATACGCAGACGACATACCTCTTGCAACCCAGCTTAGCGTTATGGCTTTCCTAGGAGGTACTCTTGCACCTTCATAGAGTACTTTAAAAAGTGGTATCTACTTCCGTGATAATATAAGATAAGATAAGACCAAAACAAGCTGCTTTACGTTAATAACAAACTGATGCTTTTAGCCATATATGTAGCACAACCCGAATCCGAAATAATTAAAAGTGACATTACATTGCACACAATCGTAGTGATGACAAAGTTCAGGACGAAAAAGAACATCTTGAACAAGCTAACAAGTTCGACTTGGGGAGCAGTATTTGACAAGCTCTGTAACTCGGTAGTTATTATAATAATCTACAGAAAACTCTGCTTTATTTAAATAAAAACTTTCCATGTTGTGAATAGTGTTCTCAATCAATGCATGGGAATTATTGCAGGCTTCAAAACGACTCTCACTTTACAGTAACAAGAGTTTAGTTGCATGGTGCCGCAGTACAAATTCAGGAATTCGTTTAACGTGAGCAGTTAGCCCTGCTCATAATTTATATATTTGATATATATTGCTGTGCCTCTAATTTTTAATTTTTAAATTATTTTTGTCATCCCTAGTAACTTCCAGTTTAGCATAGAAGTCATTCGCCGATCTAGCCTTTGCTTGAGCTACTGCGCGTTTTGTTCCGTTTTTGTGATTATTTATAGGCCTTACGGCCTTTCTCAGTTCTACTGTGCTTCCATATCTTGTACAGTGCTTTCTTTCGTTCAATTTTCTTTTTTACATCGGTACCATCAGTTAGTCTATTGCCAGCGATGGCGCTCTTTGATACTCCACAGTCATCTGGGGCCAGTAAGTTTGGAAATTTGTACAAGAGATATGTGCCGTATCTTCTGGTTTTTTGTTACGCCGAGTTGAGATAGTTAAAAACCTGCTCACATAGCTTACGTCTCTCCCGTAATAACAGTTTGTGTCAGCGTGTCTTAGTTGCACTTTTTCCTTTTCACTTTTATCGTCTTTGGCATAAGGTATATTATATATCAGGTGTCGAGACATTTACACTTTTCCTGAAAAAACCTTGCAATATCTAAGCTTTAAGAAAAGTGCGGTCTGTTAAGGTATACTCGATTTGCGACCGTGCTCTGCCGCTCTAGTTTGTTGACTGAGAAAAGATAGAAGATAAGGAAGATGTGTTTATTAATGCCAGGACGTGTTTTGATGCAAATTAAATATGTTTTTAATGTAATCCACACTTTAGTTATTTTTCTGTTTTATATTTTAAGGTTTCTTCCTAATTTATCTCATAAGGTTTCTTCTTTTTACTTTTTAATTAAATTTTTTTTTGCTTTATACTTATGTATTTTGTTGCTATACTCGAAATTATATTTCATTTTACACTTACAGTAGGTTGAAATTTAGAGAAAGTGATCCCCATCGTTCAGTGACGCCACAGGGAGCGTTAGCAGCAAAAAAATATGGACTCTCTCGTCAACAAACTCTCAACCAGAATCAAATTCTCTAGTGTGTTTGTGAATTCTACAAGTGAAAAGTACGTACTGTAGTTTATTTCTTATTAATTTATAGTTCCAAATAACTCTTGCGAGATTAAATTGAATCTAATTATTTGTATTTAATTCGCTATTTCAATCGTTTTTTTTTCTGATGTCATTTTGTTGAAATAATTCTTTTAACCATGTGTGAATTTTTTTGGGTTAGGAATTTTCTGATTAGCGGATTAAATGCAAAGTCGTTTCGCAGTTATAAATTAATAATTTTATATTCTTTTTTTTTATCTATTTTTCTGTTGTCAGTGAGTTGTTTAGAGCTGATATTTGTGTTAAGATTAATTCCTTATATGTTAATTTACAGGTCGTTGTCTATTTGGTGAAATTTATTACTCTCCACGTGTTTGATCTACAGGTTGTTCTAACCTGTAGATTGTATTTTGATTAATTGTGTTAAGTGTCTCTGGGAGTAATACGACTTTGAGCACAAAAAAATCATTGCGATTTTAACTATTAAATAACCTTTAACTAGCAACTTCGGGTTGCTTAAATTCACTTTAAATTTTCTCCTTCTTATTGTTTTATGTGTGAATTTTCTTCCGTGTGGGTTTATAATCATAATTAATTTTCTTTACTAATTAGACGGATGTGTGTTATCTTTCAGGTTATTACCTGGCCAAAATTAAATTGTTAATTTTTTGTAACGGCTTTTATTTAGAACAATTGAACATCCCTAAACCTACTATATCTTTCTTTTGTAATTGTCTTTTTTTGCAAATCCTAAAATTGCTGGCGCAATTTTATTTATCTTAAAATTACCTTAACGAACAACACCCACCATAACAATCTAAGCAACTGATCCCAACCAATAGACAACAACGAAAAGTTGTTCTTATATATTTCTAAATTGTTTATCCCATGTTTTATTTCCTTGATTTTAAATGTTGGGAGCATTTTTAAACTTTTCAAATAAAATGTTTTAACTTCATTTTCAAAATAACGAATAAAACACTCCAGATAATTTATAAATTATATGCGAATAAAAATGTCAGAGCTATTTTATTTCATCCTATCACTATATAGTTTCAGATAAATAAACTATATAGTTTTAGATAAATAAATAACATTTAGCTCGTAGAATCTAGACCTTTTTACTAATGCAAGCAACTTTTATGCTATTATGTCATGCAATCCTATCTATTTAAAACACACACTAGATTCAATTTTATTGTGAGGTTGCTGCGATAAAAATTATTTATTGTTTCTTACTAAATAAAGAAAACTATTTGTCTTTAATAAATTGCAATAGTGGCAGGAGAATTTCTAATGTAAGCTTTTAAATCCTGCAGATTTATACGCCACATTATTTATTATGTTTTCTTTGGATGTTATTTCTGTAGGGATATGAAATTTCTTTATTGGTGGCATTTCGTTTGAATGGCCGTTTATTGCAGTTCAAAATATTGATTAACAATTTGTATAAATCTCAAATTTATAGCTTTAATGTGTCATTGCGGTTTGAGAAATTTAATTTAAAAATGTTTAAAATGAAAACTAAATAGAAAAATTTGTATGGGATGATAATTTTGTTGGGGTGGATCAGGTTCGTGAATTTATGTGGACCTCGAAACCTATATCATGTCACCGTCGTCTCGTGTAATCCTCTTCACAAGATTGCTAAAATATTTCTTTCCTCACACAAGCCTTGCACAAATTGAATATTCGTCGGCTTTTCATCATGCAAGGATGAAATATTTAAATGCTGATATTCTTGACCCCTTTTTTGAAGGACAATCACTCAATTGTGTACTTTAAAAATGGGACAAAGTCCGCCTTTATTTTTGAGAGGTAGTAAATTTTTATATTTTATATTCTTGAAGGATTTTATGAAAGCATTAAATGTTGCACAACGAAGTTTTAGTAGTGGAAGTAAAAAACATGTTTCACTAGCATGCACATGAATGAACACAAAATATGCAAAAATATTTGAGATCCCTCATATGTTCAGAGCAAAAAATTTAAAGGCAGAGAATAAATTATATACTTTATGGAAAATTGTTCAGACTTTTAGGATAAATTTCCCTATAAATGTGGTATTAAGAGTTGCATGATTTTACCTAATTCCTATAAAAACGTGAAAGGAGATTAAATAAAAACTGTGAAAATTAAAAAAATAAATCGAGTAAAAAAGAGAAAATTAGGATTTCTAAATAATTCTTTTAAGCAGTAAAAAAATTATAAAGCTTGAAGATTTTTATTAAAAAAAAATTTTCTACTACAGCATTTACATGCGATTTTATTTAGCCAAGAAACATATCTACGAAAACTCCTAGTACACGTAGGGTTTCCAATCCGGATATCCTAAAATCAGAATATCCGGATTATCCGACCAATTTGGACTATTTGATAATTCGGATAATTTTCATTGAATATCCAATAATCCGGATATTTTTTGAATAAACAAAATATTTTCTTTAACATTTTTTTTCAATGTACCTGGTACTTTTTTTTGGTTCTACGTCAATTTAGCGCGGATCTTGTAAATAAAACTTTAAATGAATTAGGGCAACTAAAAATTTCAAAGGAGAGCATAATAATAGAATAAAAAATGGTGGTGTGGTCACCTCACGACTTTCATTTACTAATTTGAGATGTTTTTTGGGTTAACTATCATATTTAAAGATATATGTTGGCAATAATAATTCAATTATTGACGTCTATAACTTTTGACGGATAGTTAACCCTATTTCATTTATTGTCAGATGATCAAATGACATTACGTCTCTGCAACTTGATATGAATATGAATAATTACACTGACAATGTTGCATAGCAACAGAAAACAA
>JARJDX010114667.1:0-10922 GCA_030264735.1 Gymnusa sp. GC000175 | reverse complement strand
GGGCGACACTTAATTTTAAACATGGGGTCAGTCATACAACGCTTTGGATTTTGATTTTTTTATATTATTTTGTTTCTAAAATAAAATTTTATACCTTCTGCCAATAAAAGATGCAACGCTGCAGGTAAGGTTAGAGTTGCGAGTGCCTGTCAAAGAGAATGCAAAATGAGGGTTTTAGGATGAGCGTTTATAGATGATTCAAATTAATTTTGCCGCCATATTTTATTTCACCAAGTGTGTAAATTAAGGTTATGATAGATTATAATAACAGTAACTCGGTGCTATTTTGTGTATTTTTCTGTGGCTGGGCAGTTTTCTGGGTGCATTTATGTTTGGTGAATTTGTAAATATCGTTTAAATAAGTAAACACATATGAACTAAATAAAGTACCTAATACGGAGAGGTACATTTTTATCCGCTAGAGGGCGTATCGCTTAGCTTAAATCGCCTATACCCTTTGTCCATAAAAAGATGAGTTAGGGTTGCAAATGTCTGTGCCACACCGGGCGCCTACACTTTACCTTTAATATAAGTCAGTTAATGCTTAATGGAATTGTATTGTTTTATATTATGTATTTTAAACGGTTACCCGATTTCCAAGATAAAAAACTGTCTTGTCATTGCCGAGACTAGTACACGACAATTATAATGATAACTTTCTCGAGGCCTTAGGTCCTGGTGAAAACAAATATTCTTGATGTGGGAAAGTAGATTTTGATAAAATATCTGTCATCTAGGTAAAATGCCATATTGTGCTAAAATGGAATGGTTGGAAGTATTTAGTGGTTTCTGAAATATTGACTATTAAGATTTGTCCAACTCGTAAAGAAAATATAGAAGTTAAAGACATAAAAACTGCAGAAGAGATCATAAAATCACCCTAAAGAGAAGACCATGGTAGCGCAAAAAGCACGGTGACAGTAAGTGGGGAACATAACACTTCCACTAAAACTTTAGATTGTACAGGGTGCCGTAATATCAAATAGTAATAGTACCTTTAGAGGCAGTATTAGTGCCGCATATCATAAAGTATGCATCACAATGCAATATACTACAGTTTGTATTAACCACATGTATCCGCTGACATAGTTATCAGGAAGCTACTCTGCGCTCCTACAGCTGTCTTTTAACGTGGTTAACGTGGTACAAGATTTAAAATCTTCGTACAAATAGGAAAAGTAGGCTGAACGGTGCACCTTGGTGTTCTATTAAGCTGCAAACAGCAAAACGTATATGCTTGGTAAAGTAAAACATCACTAGCAATTGCAATAAAACCAAAGGCCAGAATAGAATCGCACTGCAGAAAAAATCTAACACATTAACTAAGGTACTTATCTACAGCGGGGATTTTTCTACGATGAAACTGGTGGAACTGCACAACAATTTACAAACAGCTACTTTGAAATAAAGGTGTGGTCACCATACGACTTTTATTTACGATTTTTAGACATATTCGTCACTTTTGACAAAAACATAACCATATATTATTAATTAACAGTTGATAAGTATGACAATATGTTTGCATCTTCATTTTGTTTAAATATATGATAGGAATAATTTTACTAGTAACGTTGCTTAGTGACGAACAACAATGAATTCTTAAAAGTAAAATAAAAATAAAAATGAATTTAAATACTTTTGTACTCCTATGTTGTATGCATTAATTTCATAGATAAAAATATTTGTTAAAAACTGAAAAACCTAACCAATAAACTACCATTTTCGGTACCGTAGTATAGCCAAAAGCTACTGGGATCTCAAAATTTTTTAATAAAAGCTTAAATATAAATTTTTAGGTCAATTAGTAAAGCTGTCTGGGTACTATAGTGGACACACAGATAAACAGTTGGATAAATAGACAGACAGACATAGACAACACTATGATAAAAAACTTTTTCTGAAGGATGAAAGTCAAAAACGAATATGTCCAAAAAAATTTCGTAAATGAAAATAAAAGACATGTTGCTCACAACATATGCCAATCCAATTTGCAACAAATTTTCAAAATTAAAAATTCTAGGACTTGTTCATTGCTAAGCAACATTATTAGCGAATTTATTCCATGTCATTAAAATCAGTTGACTGATTATCCAGATCAAAGATTTGCTTCGCGGCCTTCACTTGGTAACCTGGGACCAGACTCAAATCCCAGAAAGTTAGATTTTCTCAGGTAAAGACACTTATATGCCTTGCAGTGATATGCTCAATGGCAACAACTTAAACCGCGTCCATAGAGACGATCCTTTGACTGCCACCGCTTTATATAGACATACAGGAAGTAGCACGTCTGCGGGTTAGAGGACTTTGATACGACAAACATACAAAGAAAGGTCACACACTAGCATTCGATGAGGCAACTAAAGCAATGCCAATCACACGAGCTAGAGTTGATAGACCACTGGTGAAGTATAACTTCGAGATAAACTCCCAATTTTAAACCGACATTAAAGACAATGTTACAAACGAGTCAATTGTAAACATATACACTGACGGCTTAAAAACAAAAGAGAATCTTACGAGGAACTGGATCTTTATGTACATACACCCTTGGGGCAACACACAACAGTACACTAATCATAACTGTTCTCAATCGCCCAAGGGCTAAATCCGCAACAAAATAATACAATTTAATTCCGATAGTCGGACGACATTAAATGAAGTTCACTCGGGACTGTCATATGAATGTCACAAGGCCCTGAAAAAACTATCAAAAAACATTGTTGTTAGTCGGACCTTACACGTTCAATCTGGTATCAGTTCAATCCAGTTCAATCCATGATCTTGATCATGAATGGATTGATGTCAGATTGTTGGATTGACGGAGGGTATTACACTTTCAATCAAAACTGACAATATTCCATCAGTCTCTACGTTGAAACCGTTTATATAGGACGAAAATGGATTATCAACATCATAATTTTCAAAAAGGCATTGTTGGAATAATAATAGTACTAGCTACTAAAAGACAGGTTAAAAGAAAAAAATGGATAAAAGAGTCTTTGAAAAAAAGAAATCAGTAAACTCATCTGAATTTATTGAATGAAATAAAACTCACTAGTAAAGGGGAAGACTATGAAAACCATTTTCGCATGAAAGAAGCCTGTTTTGTTGAACTATTGAATATGGTTAAGCCATATTTACCCCAAAAAAGATACGTGTATGAGAAAGCCTATATCTTCTGAAGAAAAACTGGCTACAACGTTAAGATACCTTGATACTGGAAGAAACTTTGAAGCTTTAAAATTTTCAGTTATAATGTCTCCAGCTGCTATTAGCGAGGCCATAATGACCACATGTGAAGCATGTGAGACTGTACAACATTTTTTAAATCTCGTCGATAATTTGACCTTCATTTCTTTTATATTTATTGACATAATTTGAATGAGTTTTATCCCATAAGATGGGCAGTGTTTCAAAACTCAATATAAAATCCTTTTCGGGTCTGTCCCTATCGCTAGTTGAGCTGTGACTGATGCCAGAATAACGAGAATGCAGCTACATGATTGTCAGTATTTATTAAATTATTCGAATAATCATCAATCCACCCGATCAATCCATCAATCCATCAATCTTTTATCAATCTTTCGTCAATCTGGATAACAGAATTGGATTGAACTGATGCCAGATTGAACGTGTAAGGTCCGACTTATACTTATACAATCAGTCAGTCCTACCTTTGCCGCTCAAACCAGATCAGCCCTATTAAACCTTCATACCATGAAGGTGTGTTGGCCAGCTCAAACGAACTAAAAACAGAGCAGGTCCGCAGCCCAACGTTACAAACAGCAAAATACCGCCTATAGGGAAAAGCTCTGGAAATTCATCGGAATGTGAACCGGTCATTACCGGCTAAATATGCATCTCCACACATTGGGAATCGTTAAAGATTCCATTTGTAGGGACTGCCTAGAAGAGGATGAAACGGCGGAGCACCTGCTTAGGCACTGCTACGCGCTTGCGTCAATTAGAGAATATATACTGGGCAACCGATAGCCGACCATGGCCACTATTGGAATTATTGCCAACATACATTTTAACAAAATGAAGTTGCAAAGACATACTGCCAAACTAATTGGCTAATAATTAATTAAATATAGTTCTATTTTTATTAAAAATAACGGACGTGTTTTAAATTCGTAAATAAAAGTCGTATGGTGACCACACCTCCATTTTTAAATAAAACGGATATTTTCGCAAAAAATTTCGATTTCGAAAATTTTCGCGATTAGTGTACTTTAATTTATGAATGCATATGATGTCGCTATCCTACAAAAACCAAATGCTGCTTTTTAAATATCATAATATAAAATACTAGACTTCCATTTACAGATAATAAGTTAATCCTATTAGAAGAGGCAATACATTTTTAACAAATATTATTTATCTCAATTAAAAACTAATAATAAGATAAATAAGATATGTTTTCATGTTTTATTTATTTTTACCTTATTATTTAAATAACCATTATTTGCTTTATATTAAGTTAAATAAAAAAAGTCAATTATCACCTTTGTGTTTACGATCAACGCTACTACCTATGTTGTAAGAGATTAAAAGATTTTTAAAACTAAACCAACCATGAAAAACATCAGACACAAAAAAAATATCGGTAGGTTTGAAGTGCGCTTCCTTTTAATGAAACTAAGCCAAACTTCAACCACTGCCAACATAGAGATTTTCGGTCATTACACTTTTTGACATCCCTTAATGTGAATCTTAAACTTGTTCAAGCAACCGCTAAATATTTCAACTGGAAAAACATCACAGAATTACCAATAAAATATATGCACATGTAAGATCAAAGATGACACATATTTTTAATGTTCTTTTAAAATTTTTCCAATATTATATTCATAAATTTGATCCGTATTGATCAGCGGTGGTTGGGATAGGATATAGGATTTGTATAATGTTCATATATGGTAAGTACATTGTGTAAAATTGATGCCACTTTAGTAGTGTGCTATGTAAGGGTGGATGTCACGCGTAGCTTTTGAAAGGATTACGAACATCCTTGCAGAAATAAAGCTTTACATAATGCTTAAAGCTTGATTTTCATATTCTCGTTTTATAAGCAACAACTTTATGTAATCCGTTGTATAACATTTTTATATTTACCTGCAATTTTGACCATTGAATTCTTCCTATACACCTCACGGAGTTTCTCCACGCTAATTTGGCTCCATAAACTAATTCAGTTTCTGTAAGTTGATAACTTCCTGATGCTTCGATCTCTTTCTCAACTTGTTCCAATCTTGATTTATGAGCAGGGCTATTTAATCTGAAACATAAAAAATAATTTTTGTGTAAAAATTGATGTGTAATTTGTAACCTTATTTCAAGCTTTTATTGTTAAGAAGATTTTTTTTAGCAAATTTAAGAACTCGGCATTAAAGAGAATAAAAAATACGTTGGTTATAATTTTTTTCCAGCTTTTTGATTTTTCTATTACGAGCACAAATAAAATAATTTATATTTTTAATAGAAAAAGTTCTCGCTAATCTTTTAAAGTGAAAAAGCGTTAAAAACGTAAATGGAACTTTGGGCAAATTTCATATTTCTTTTAGCATTTTTCCCATATATGTTTGTTTGGTATGCAAAGTAATAAATAACAATATCGTTTTCCAACATAAACCCAGTTTAAGTGCTCTATCCTCTACAAAGCAAATAAGTGTCCTTTTATATTTCAAACAATTAGTTTTCCTCACGTTTACTTGCACAAAAAAGCGCAGTTTTGTTACATTTTAAAAAGCGCATTTGGCCTTAAATTTTTCAAGCTTTAATCTGAAATCAAGTTAATTTTTTACGTGGCTTACAAAAGAATATTCCAATAAATTCGTAAGCTGAAATTTATGTTTCTTTTAATATTCAATATTCTTTTACGTGTTCTCGTAGCATTATAGGAAAATATATAAATTTTTAATTCCTTCATATGTGCCCTTCTTAAATTATTAAATATAGGTATAGGTTTTCAATAAGAATTGATATTATGCGTACACATAAATTTTCCATAAAAGTATCACATTTGAATTACAATGAATATATTTATTTAAAATATACGAGAAATAAAAAAAAAAACGAAAATTTAAGCATTTTGTTGCAGGTTTAGGCTACGTTTTAAGAGGATGAAAAAACAGTTTGCACCTTTTAAAAATATTTTTTGGTACCCTAACATAAATTTAGCACTTGTAGGTTTTTATTTCGAAGAAGACGTTGACATTGTAAGCACTATAAAAGAAACACAGTTTCTCGTGATATATTTTTTGTGTAAAGCCTATGTGGGATGAAGAAGAGTTTTTTTACATTTTCTGCCGAGTTTACGAGCCCCATATCCGTATATTTTCATTATTGTTGCAACTGCAATCAAATGATTTATATATCCATTATTCCTGCACACAATAATATCAAATACTGAATGGAGTAAATCTTTTAGAAATAAAATCTATAGATGTAGTAAGCTCGTATTTATTAATGAAGAAAAATCTCGTTAGGATTAATATACAATCTATTTATCATTTTATCAGTTTCATTTGTTAAAATTAAAAAAAAAACCGGATCATGTTTTGTTTTTATTCGTTTTAATTTATTTATTTATTTTGTAAATAAATGGTGAATGCGCCAGGCACATACCAATACCTTTTTTCAAAAATGCATACCACCATGTAAAAAATGAAGTAAATTAATATTTAGTACCTACTTGCTTGTATATTACCATACATTATTTTACCTAATAATAATTCTATTCTGTAACTTAATCTTTAAATATTAGAGGCCTCCAAAATTTTACTACTCATCGACATCGATATACTGATCATAGAGTAAACGTCAGGAACAAGGTTTGTGACAATTCTAGGGTACGACTGGCCAACTTTATACCATGAGGATTATGTGTTGCTAAGGTATTGCGTTTGGAATATGTTGACGCTAACATCGTGTAAGACACCGCTATAGTGCCGCCATGTGTTTAGTAGTGCCGAACCAACTGACCAAAATACCCGACAGGCGGCAATCATCAACTTTATTTTCCGCCATGCTTTTCAAATATTTTATTTTCTAGATTTGTGTTTTACTTTCACCCTTTCGTTGCAATAATCTTCTATTCACTACTTTCCCTTTTATTTTCGGACTCCTCTTGTTCAAATTGTTCTATAGTATGTGTACCTAATAATATATTTGGTATATATTTATCCTTTTGGTTATAAATTTTTCATTTAGAAGTTTTGTTGTTTGGGATGCGTTACCTGGGTTTAGCAGTTACATGTATCCTTACCCTATCTTGTTTGTTTTTGTTGCAACCGTTGCTTCCAGGCCGTAAATGGCTGTGCTGTGCTATAACCCTGTTGTAAATTTCTTTACATCCTCGTGGCCTGTCTCCTCTGTAGTTTGTCTGTGGTGTCAGACCTTAGATATATCAGCTTTAGACTTTTAAGAAATATGAAGTATCAAAGAAAAATTTATAGAAAGCGTCAACATGTATTTTTATATACGTACATATTAAAAAGGCATTTATTTGATGCTCGGAGCCAATTTAGCATGTGTTAAAACAACATATGAAAGAAAACAAGCCCTTAAACTCGTTGACAACAATGAAAACATAAGGAATACCTGGGGGACATACATTAAACAACTATTTTAAGAGGAAAAATAAGATCCGCACAATATGAAGCCAAACATAGGCCCAAGTATTCTGAAAGACAAGGAAAGAAATGCCATAAAATAAAAAATCCAAAACCCCAGTCCTAGTCGGAATCCATGTCAAATTCCTGAAACCACTTAACGACAAAGGAATGAAACGGCTAACCGATATATTTACAACATCAGTGGTTCAGCAAAATAATGGTTGGAATCAGAATTAATAACTCTTCCAAAAAGGCTTCTACAGAAAGATAACAAAAATATAAAATAATAAGCCTAATCAGCCATCTATTCAAAGTGCTTTTAAAAGTTATACATAAAAGAAGTTACCAAATGGTGGACGAACAACAAGAAACACAATTTATATTTAGAAATGCAGTCGGGTTCAGGAAAGCAGTCTGCAGTTTTTCGTCCCTTATAAGAAGGCCAGTGTTTCACGCCAAAATGGCAAGTAATGAGAGTCTTTGCCTAGAAGTGTTTGACGTAAAGATTATTTTGATGTGAAACATGAGAAAATACCTGCCTTCTACAAGCAGCAAGGTAATTAAACAAACTAAAGAACTCTAATCAAAATTCTAAAGATTATTGAAACGCCCAGGAATAATAAAATAATGTATAATCCTTTCGCGGATCAAAGGAATTTAACTGCGGACTGGGTGAGAAACACTGGACTAAATATCAACATGAATAAGACCAAATTTATGATCACAAGTAAGAATAACTATGACGTGGGACTGGCTTTGCTCCGTAGGGTAGTAATCACAATCATTTCCCAAATTAAAGTTTTATTGATAAAATAAATTATTAATTTGTTAGTTATTTGAAAACATTTTATAAACAGGTTAAATATCCCAAATAGCAAACAATGTATAATTTTTAGTTACAATAAAATCAAATAAGACAAGGGGAAGGTGTTAACCAATAAGTGGTCTCTACAACTGTCACACTAACGGACCGGTAAGGGTGACGGTGGCGGTAAAATGTGAGCTGCGACACCCAGACTAACGAATCGGTCAAGGAGTGTAGCTGAAGCCGAGAACGGTCTCTGCGACTATCAGACTAAAAGAAAGAGAAGTAGAAGGTCGAAGTGAGCTAAGAGCTCAAGGGGCTAAATGATTCAGGCGCTTCGCTATTAAACATACAAGGTTAACTGAGAAAAAAACGGGGTGTTGGCGGTAGTAAAATGGTGGGAGCGCTAAACTATGAACCCATAACTATTTTACACTATTCACAAGAGTAATAACATCAAGACAAGAGAGGAAACAACGACGATCTGCAGAGCATTAAATCTTTTATTATTTATATAATAATCTGTGTTTGGCGGACGACTTAGTTATAACAGAAAACCTAGGAGAGTTTGGACAGAAACAATTTTTCTGCAGACAAAAATAATGAAAAAATAGGTACCAAGATAAAGTTTTAAAATTGAAAATTGGAACGTAGTCTTTAAATACATATTCCTTGGATATAAAATAATAATATACAGAGACAAGCCGACTTACACAGAAGATCAATCCTGTACTGACAACTTATAAAAATCTCAACTAGATCTTTAAAGGTAAAATCTCAATAAGCCAGAAAATATGTCAGTCAGAATATATGACCAATGCATTTTACCAGTCTTTACACACGAAGCGGAAACCTTCGACAGGAAAACCTAAAAAAGGTAGGTGTAGTCACCACACTACTTTCATTTTCAAATTTAAAACATATCCGTTACCTTTAGTAGAAACATAACTATATTTCATTAATTATCAGCCAATTAGATTGGTAATAAAAATGTATGTTGGTAATAACTGCGATAGTGAAATCCGTCATTTTTAAATGATATATAACCTTATTTTATTAATTGCCAGCTAATTATAATGACAGTATATCTCTGCTACTTAATGGAAATAAATTAAATAAAATGTTGCTTAGCAACTTTGTAAATAAAAGCGAAAGCCCAATGTGGAATAAAATAATCAATGCTGTGAGTACCTACACAAAACCACATTAGCAACGAGGACGTACAGAGAAGAAAATGTCGATGAGCAGGTCACATAGATATAATAAACAACAGAAGATGGATCAAAAATTTATTGGAATGAAGACCTCGACAAGCGTAGGAGAGAATGACCACCCAAACGCTGAACTAAAGACACAAAGAGAAATGTGAACAACTGAATTCAAGATAAAGGATGATGAAGTGCCTGGAGTACACATATGTCCAGTAGTGACGAAATGGGCTGCATGATGTGCAAATATAAAATAATCTGGATATAAAAGTTTTGACTAATGACTATTTTAAAGGGAACCGTTACAAAAATAAGGAATCCCGCAGAAATTTATATTTGAACCCAACCTAACGTAACCTAATCCCTTATAACTTACTTGATTATATGGCATTTTCTCTGACGTGTATTTAAAAACATAACCTAAACTTCGGCAATGTTTATTTTGTTACCAAACGAAAAAATACAAAAATGTGACAAGGTGCAATAATTAACTGACACGTGTATGCTTTATTCATAGGATTAGTAAATATTTTATAAAAATTGTTTCATTATTAGTTTTATTTCTAATCGATTTGTTAAAAATAATAAAATATTGATTAATAATTTCATAAATAATTACTTAATACTTATTTTATGCAATATATTTAATGCAAGGAAGTAGTAAAAATTTATTTAATTAATTATAAACATGGATTTAAAAATAATAAAATAACTTATTACGTATTAGTTATTGTATTTTATCAATAATAATTTCATTGTTTGTGAGTAGGATAAGGTATATATCCGTGGGGTTTTAAAAAAATGACATGAAGGAAAGGCATTAAACGAAAACGTGCCGGATCACGTGTTGGAGAGTATTCAGCTCAAAATCGGCACTTATTTAGTAATTTAGCTTATGTGCAAGCGCAATCCCAGTGGAATGAACCCCTTCTTGTCGCAGAATAACATTACATTCATATTTTATTGTTTTATTGTTATGCTTTGACTTTAAGCAGCGTTCAATATTCCTGATACTAAGAAAGTACTAACATTAACTCTTTATACAGAGTGAACTAAAAGTCTGGAAACGACCAAATATCTCAAGAAATATACTTCCCATTAAAAAAACACTTAATATTTTTTAGAGAGCTATTTAATTATGCTAAAATGCCTATTCTTTTTTCCGTTGCGGGTGAAAAGGCGGGTTACTTTCAAATATTTAACGATAATTTCTATTATTTATTGCAAATTCAGATTTTAAAACTAAAAATACGTAACTATTACTTAACACTTTTTTAAATCGTGGAGGGT
>JARJDX010114641.1:0-12480 GCA_030264735.1 Gymnusa sp. GC000175 | reverse complement strand
ATTTTTTTAAAAAATAAAAATTTTGTTATGAAAATTTGTAATAATTGATGAAAATTTGTTTTACTTTTGATTTTTTGTGTTTAATTAATAAAAAAAAATGCTTCAATCTATAAAAATTTAAAATTTTGTAAAAATTAATTTTTTTTAAAAATTCAAAATTTTTTAAAAATTTAAAATTTTGTAAAAATTTATATAAATTATAAAAATTTGTTTTAGTTTTAAATTTTGTTTGAAAATTTATAAAAATTTATGAAAATGTGTTTTAATTTTGATTTTTTGTGTTTAATTTATAAAAAAATTATTCAAATCTATAAAAAATTTTGAATTTTGTAAGAATTTTAATTTTTTTAAAAAATAAAAATTTTGTTATGAAAATTTGTAATAATTGATAAAAATTTGTTTTATTTTTGATTTTTTGTGTTTAATTAATAAAAAAAATGCTTCAATCTATAAAAATTTGAAATTTTGTAATAATAATTTTTTTTTAAAAATTCAAAATTTTTTAAAAATTTAAAATTTTGTCAAAATTATAAAAATTTGTTTTAGTTTTAAATTGTTTGAAAATTTATAAAAATTTATGAAAATGTGTTTTAATTTTGATTTTTTGTGTTTAATTTATAAAATAATTGTTCAAATCTATAAAAATTTTAAATTTTGAGAATTTTAATTTTTTTAAAAAATAAAAATTTTGTAAACATTTATGAAAATTTGTAATAATTCATGAAAATTTGTTTTACTTTTGATTTTTTGTGTTTAATTTATAAAAAAAAATGCTTCAATCTATAAAAATTTAAAATTTTATAAAAATAAATCTTTTTTAAAAATTCAAAAAATTTATATAAATTTTAAAAATTTGTATTAGTTTTGAATTTTGTTTGAAAATATATAAAACTTTATGAAAATGTGTTTAAATTTTGATTTTTTGTGTTTAATTTATAAAAAAATTGCTCTAATCTATAAAAATTTAAAAATTTTTTAAAAAATTAAAAGTTTGTAAACATTTATGAAAATTTGTAATAATTGATAAAAATTTGTTTTAATTTTGATTTTTTGTGTTTAATTTAAAAAAAAATGCTTCAATCTATAAAAATTTAAAATTTTGTAAAAATTTATTTTTTTTTAAATTTAAAAAATTTTGTAAATTTTTTAAATTTATATAAATTATAAAAATTTGTTTTAGTTTTAAATTTTGTTTTTAATTTTTTAATCAATTAATAAAAATTTGTAAATAATAAAAATTTTGTATAAATTTATGAAAATTTATAATAAATAATAAAAATTTGTTTTGGTTTATAAAAATTTGTTTTAAATTAAGTAAATTTATTCCAATTTATGTAAATTTGTTCTATTTAAAAAAAAAACTTTAACTAAACTATTATTGAAATAAATTGCACAAAACAAAAGTTCAACAATTCGTGTATGAATGTGTTTTAGTATTATGTAAATGTGCGGGTGGTTCAAGTCACGTGAGCTACACTGGAGCGTACATACATTATAGTATACACAAACATGCGTTTAATTTGCACACATGTTAAGAACGTTTCGGTCGCAATAGGAATCATCAGGTGAATAAAATATACACAAAAACATGCGTTTAATAATAACATTTCGTCAACCATCATCAACTTTGGCGCAGTTTGGAATTGCAATTAGGAAAAAATCAAATTCGATATTTTATTAAGGATGAAAAAAATTGGTTTTGCATGCACAACGGGTTTTAAAATGGTATACACATATGTTAAAGGTTTACATTAAAAATTCGTATGAAGGTCGGAAATAAACACGCCGGTTATATTTTTTTGAAAATTCGAGTCGAGCGACCGAGACCGAGAGTAGTACGGTACAAATATCTACTAGACTAAAGAGCCCGGGCTGGCTGGTTACAAGGCTGCATTGCTCGCGCTCCTGCTCGTCATGGTTTCTATTCAACAACGCACGCCCGTCCACGAACGTGTACGAAAATTAACGAACTTTATTTTATATTTTTTTCTGTATATACACATTAAATACGCTTGATAAATAATGACCCTATATATTTAAGGGCGTAAGCCCTGTGCCCTTTGCCACAGCTTATAAGCCCCCGCAACGTTCATCGATTGTATTTATCTCTCATATTAACTGCATCCCAGCCAGTTTTGAACACGACACACACCTCTCTCTGTGTATACACATACGATACACACATCACGGCAATAAACCACCTTGCTACGTTGACGTCACTCGGGAGGTCACAATACTGATAAACATTATTATGTAATACGGTACAGCACTGCTGCATACCAATGTCCAACCGCAGCAGGAATGCATTCGCGCTGCACACGCTCAACACACTTCCCTTTAATATTCATTTAAATTTCTATATTAATAGTAAATTTACTGTAAAAACCATAAACAAAACCATAATTCGGTTTAATGGAATCTACTCCCAAATTTTAAATGTTTTAAGCCAAAAATTTCAAAATTGTTTTAATTTTGCTTAATTATTTGCACAACATGCAAATATTTATTTAAAATATTTAAATGTCCAACACTGCCACAACTCCCAAACCCGCCTTGCCAGCGTGGGGTTTCATGGCTAAAAACCTTCTCTGGTCCGGGGTTGGATGAGAAATCATGTAACTCCAGTGGTTCGGAATCCACGCCAAACTGTACGTCCACCTGTAATGTAAGTTGCCAGCATTACAGGCAGAGAAGAGGCGATGCGCCAGGAGTGGCGTCACTTAAGCTGACGACGACGACGAATTGTTTCAAAATGATAATTTATTAGAAATTCCTAAATTGTAATAAACATTAACCGATGCTTACACAATATAATATGGGGCACTAATGAACTCTATGGTTTTCAATTACTTTTTTTGTTACAGGTTTTTACTTTCTTTTACGAAGCAAAATTACGAAAATTTTCGATTTCCTTCATTAAAAAAAAGTGGTGCCTGTCTGTCTATATGTGCTCTCAACGGTCCAGATTTTACTAATAGAAAATGCAATGCTTGGACGGTAGCCGAAGACTACCCGAAATCTTTTTCTTCAATCTTTCATCTATCAGCATTCCTTGGCCAACCCTTATTGCTTTCCGACATGTTTTTGAAATATTTGCAAAAAAACAATAAACTACCACTTGTGGTTGGTGGATTTCAGCCGAAAATCACTGGTGCATCCAAATTTTCAATAACAGCTTAAATATAAATTTCCAGGCCGATCAGTTTAATCGTGTGGGCTGTAGAGAGAACCCAAACACACATGCACACAGACACAGACAAACACACATGCAGACAGACACAGACAAACACATGCAGACAGACACACAGACAACAGACAATACAGACAAACCCACAGACAGCCACACAGACAACAGACATACAGACAGACAGACAGAAACCATTTCGAAAACAATTTTTTCTGAATGAGAGGAATCGAAAACGGATATTTCCGCAAAAATCTAGATTTCGTAAATGAAAGCAATATATAATACATGAGGTGCGCATCCTTGAAATTTATCGAGCCTGACCTTAAATATTGACATATATTAACTATAATTTTTTCATTAAGTACTAATTATTATTATACGTATTTTTATTAATAGCAACAAGAAAATAATTGTCGTGACGTGATTGTTAATTAATAAAAAAATCTTGTAAACAACACTCTAAACAATTTTATTGTTTTATTTATCACAGCAAATTCTGATTGTTTTCTTACTTTTGATAAATAAATGTTTATGTAGTTTAATGTTTTGTTATACAAAAATGTGTTAAAAATATTTTTTTTTGTATAAAAATTGGTTTTTGGAAGATTTAAAAAAACTGTTGCTTATGCCGTTGGTCAGTTCATAACTTAACCGCCTTTCGGGAAAATTTCCCTTCCCAAGGACTAAAAGGTGTCTTTGCTTGCTAGCTAAAACACCCTAATCCAGGGTGGTACACGTACTAGTGCTACATTAGTCTAGTTTTAGTGTTTCATAAAATATTTAGTTATTAAAAAAATATAATTAGTTCTTCAGCCAATCATTTGTCCTATTTTTATTTGATTTTTAGGTTTTTAAACATTCTACGTTTACGAAAATTTTTGTCTAATACATAAATAAGAGTTGCCAACTTTTTATAAAAAAATTAATGTTAGGGTTGCCAACTTTTTTTCAAAACTTTTTTTTTTTAAATATTCCATTATAAGTTCACTAGAGTTTTTGTTAAGATTATTAGGTTTTTAAAAATCCTAGGTTCACCAAATTTTTTGTTTCATAGATAAATAAGAGTTGCCAACTTTTTATAAAAAAAATTAATGTTAGGGTTGCCAACTTTTTTTCAAAACTTTTTTTTAAAAAATAATTCCATTATAAGTTCACTAGAGTTTTTGTTAAGATTTTTAGGTTTTTAAAAATCCTAGGTTCACCAAATTTTTTGTTTCATACATAAATAAGAGTTGCCAACTTTTTTTTAAAATTTTCTTTTAATTTTCTTAAAATCAATTTCATTATAAGTTTACTAGAGTTTTATTAGGACTTTTAGGTTTTTAAACATACTAGGTTTACCAACTTTTTTGCTTTATACATAAATAAGGTTTGCCAACTTTTTATAAAAAAAATTCATATTAGTCTTTTCAAAACTTTTTTTAATTTTTTTTTAAAACTATTTTATTATAAGTTTACCAGAGTTTTATTAAGATTTTTAGGTTTTTAAACATCCTAGGTTTACCAACGTTTTTGCATTATACATAAATACGGGTTGCCAACTTGTTATAAAAAAAATTCATGTTAGGGTTGCCAACTTTTTTTTCAAAACTTTTTTTTTAAACCGATTCCATTATAAGTTCACTAAAGTTTTATTAAGATTTTTAGGTTTTTAAACATCCTAGGGTTTATCAACTTTTTTGCTTCATACTAAAATAAGGGTTGCCAACTTTTTATAAAAAAAAATTTATGTTAGGGTTGTCAACTTTTTTTCAAACTTTTTTATGAAAAAAATTTATGTTAGAGTTGCCAACTTTTTTTTAAAACTTTTTTTTAATTTTCTTAAAAACAATTTTATTATAAGTTCACTAGATTTTTGTTAAGATTTTCAGGTTTTTAAACATCTTAGGTTTACTAACTTTTTTGCTTCATACATAAATATCTTTTGCCAACTTTTAATAAAAAAATTTTTTTGTTAGGGTTGCCAACTTTTTTTCAAAATTTTTATATTTTTTTTAAAAACAATTTCATTTAAGGTTTGCTAGATCTTTATTAAGATTTTTGGGTTAGTAAACATCCTAGGTTTACCAACTTTTTTGCATTACACATAAATACGGGTTGCCAATTTTTTATGAAAAAAATTTATGCTAGGGTTGCCAACTTTTTTTTTATTTTTTTAAAAATAATTCATTATAAGTTCACTAAAGTTTTATTAGGATTTTTAGGTTTTTAAACATCCAAGGTTTACCAACTTTTTTGCTTCATACATAAATAAAAGTTGCCAACTTTTTTTTTAATTTTTTTTTATAGAGTTGCCAACTTTTTTTCATGATTTTCTTTTAATTTTCTTAAAACAGTTTTAATTTAAGTTCACTAGATTTTTATTAGGCTTTTCAGGTTTTTAATCATCCTAAGTTTACTAAATTTTTTGCTTTATACATAAATAAGGGTTGCCAACTTTTTATAAAAAAGATTTATGTTAGGGTTGACAACTTTTTTTAAAACTTTTTTTTAATTTTTTTAAAAACAATTCTATTACAAGTTCACTATTATAAGTTCGCTAAAGTTTTATTTTTTTTTTTAGTTTTTTATTTGGAAGAAAAGTTTTATTAAGATTTTTGGGTTTTTAAACATACTACGTTTACCAACTTTTTTGCTTCATACGTTAGGAAGGGTTGCTAACTTTTTATAAAAAAAATATATATGTTAGGGTTGCCAACTTTTTTTTAAAACTTTTTTAAATTTTTTTAAAAACAATTCTATTACAATTTCGCTAGATTTTTTTAAAGATTTTTAGGTTTTTAAACATCCTACGTTTACCAACATTTTTGCTTAATACATAAATAAGGGTTGCCAACTTTTTATAAAAAAAATTCATGTTAGAGTTGCCAACTTTTTTTCAAAACTTTTTTTTAATTTTTTTAAAACAGAATTCTGGTATGTTTACTAAATTTTTATTAAGATTTTTAGGTTTTTAAACATCCTATGTTTACCAACTTTTTTGCTTAATACATAAATAAGGATTGCCAACTTTTTATGAAAACAAAAATTTAGTTGGAGTTGCCCACTTTTTTTCAAAACATTTTTTTAATTTTCTTAAAAACAATTCTTTTATAAGTTCACTAGATTTATGTTAACATTTTCAGGTTTTTAAACATCCTAGGTTTACCAACTTTTTTGTTTCTTACATAAATAAGGGTTGTCAACTTTTTATAAAAAAAATTATGTGTTGGGGTTGCCAACTTACTTTTAGTTTTTTTAAAAACAATTTTATTATAAGTTTGCTAGGGTTTTATTAAGATTTTTGGGTTTTTAAACATCCTAGGCTTACTAACTTTTTTGCCTAATACATAAATAAGGATTTCAAACTTTCTATAAAAAAAATTCACGCTAGGGTTGCCAACTTATTTTAGTTTTTTTAAAACACAATTCTGTTATAAGTTGACTAGATTTTTAGGTTTTTAAACATCCAAGGTTTGCCTACTTTTTTGCATTATACATAAATAAGGATTGCCAACTTTTTATGTAAGTTCACGTTAGGGTTGTCAACTTTTTTTCAAAACTTGTTTAAATTTTTTTAAAAACAATTCTGATATATTTTACTAGATTTTTAGGTTTTTAAACATTCTAGGTTTACCAACTTTTTTGCATTATACATAAATAAGGATTGCCAACTTTTTATGAAAAATATTTTCGTTAGGGTTGCCAACTTTTTTTCAAATTTTTTTTTAAAACACAATTCTGTTATAAGTTCACTAGATTTTTAGGTTTTTAAACATCGTAGGTTTACCAACCTTTTTGCATTGTACATAAATAAGGATTGCCAACTTTTTATTAAAAAAATTTACGTTAGGGTTGCCAACTTTTTTTAAAACACAATTCTGTTATAAGTTCACTAGATTTTTAGGTTTTTAAACATCCTATGTTTACCAACTTTTTTGCATTATACATAAATAAGGATTGCCAACTTTTTCTGAAAAAAATTCACGTTGGGGTTGCCAATCATTTTTTCAAAACTTTTTTTAAATCTTTTAATGACGATTTTCGTATCGGTTCACCAGATTTTTAGGTTTTTAAACATCATATGTTTACTAACTTTTTTGCATTATACATAAATAGGGATTGCCAACTTTTTTAAAAAAAACTTCACGTTAGGGTTGCCAACTTATTTTAATTTTTTTAAAACACAATTCTGTTATAAGTTCACTAGATTTTTAGGTTTTTAAACATCCCAGGTTTACCAACTTTTTTGCATTATACATAAATCAGGATTGCCAACTTTTTACGAAAAAAATTCACGTTAGAGTTGCCAACTTTTTTTAAAACACAATTCTGTTATAAGTTCACTAAATTTTTTTTAGGATTTTTAGGTCTTTAAACATCCTAAATTTACCAACTTTTTTGCATTATACATAAATAAGGATTGCCAACTTTTTACGAAAAAAATTTACGTTAGGGTTGCCAACTTTTTTTCAAAACTTTCTTTTAATTTTTTTTTTAAAACAATTCTATTATAAATTTACTGGATTTTAATTAAGATTTTTAGGTTTTTAAACATCCTACGTTTACCAATAGTGTTGCCAACTTTTTTTCAAAACCTTTTTTCAAAACTTTTTTTAAAATTATTTTAAAACATTTGTATTGCAAGTTCGGTAGAGTTCTTACCGATAAGATTAGGGTTACCACCTTATTATATTTAAGGTTTATAAATATCTTAGGGTTACCACCTTTTATCTCTTGTTTCTCTATACATAAAATAGGGTAACCAACAATTTAAAAAAAATAATGTTAGGGTTGCCAACTTTAAAAAAAAAAATCTTTCTTTATTTGTTAATACGATAGTAAATAAGGATTGCCAACTTTTTATGAAAAAAAAATTAATGTAAGGGTTGCCAACTTTTTTTCAAAACTTTTTTTTGTTGTTTTTTAAAACAATTCTATTATTAAGTTCACTGGAGTACTTACCGATATAGATTAGGGTTACCACCTTATTATATTTAAACCATGTTATGTTTTTAGATTTATAAATATCTTAGGGTTACCACCTTTTATCTCTATACATAAAATAGGGTAACCAACTATTTAAAAAAAATAATGTTGGGGTTGCCAACTTTTTTAAAAATTTCTTTTTTTTTTATTTGTTAATACGATAGTTGTATGTATGGAGAGTTTTTACTTTCGGTTGTAGACAGAGTCTACTTAAAGTGTAATAATTATTGACTTATCTCAAAGGGTTTTCCCCCAGAAAGCCGACCGGGTAACTTATTATTATTAATAATTAATCAATATATTAGTATTAATCAAATTATTATTTAAATAAATTTAATATTTTTTCTATTTTTGTTAATTGTCGTAACCGATATTTATAAGCTGTTTATTAATTTGAATTGATAAATTAATATTTTTCATTACAATATAATTGACATTTTAAATTTGATTTATTAATACTTAGTAATTATTATCTTTATTTAATTGGATTTATTATTGATTTTTTTTATACAAGATGAAGAAAAAAAAGTCAAGTTTGCTTAATTAAAAAGTGTTTTTAATTGGATTTCAGCTAACGCAATGTAAATGTCATAAAAAAATTATAATTTTGCAAAACTTTGCAAATGTAATAAAAAAACTTTGTGAATACTTAAAGGAAAAGTTGTGTATTTACTGTTTCTTACTTTAAACAATTTATCTTGACAGATTTAAAAATTACCTGACCTTTTATTATACAGGGTGTCCATTTTTCGAGCCCTACCATTGTGATCTCGAAAACCGTAAAATATACGAGGTCAGGTAAATTGGGGCAAAGTTGCCACATTTAAAGACCAATTTATTGATGTATTTGTTTTTTTCAAAAATATGCATAGGTAACTAGATAAAGCGAAAATTTCAATTTTTGCCCATTTTGTTTTTGGCCTTTAACTTTCTTAAATGAACAAATACACAATTATAGTTTGCCCTTTATGTGGGCAATTTTTTACGGAAAATCACCAGAGGTTCTCAAAATTTTTCCAACTCGTACTGTTTTCGAGTTATTGGTATTAACTTTTAATTTTCAAACGAGTCTCAAATTTGGGTTTAATACTGTAAATGGAGATTTTTTTTATTTTCAACGATATGAAACAAAAATATGTTTTTTTAAGGAATTTTAAGGCAATTTTTCACGGAGAATCACCAGAGGTTCTCAAAATTTTTCCAACTCGTACTGTTTTCGAGTTATTGGTATTAACTTTTAATTTTCAAACGAGACTCAAAGTTGGGTTTAATACTGCTAAATGGAGATTAAAACAAAAATTTGTTTTTTTAAGAGTACTTTTGGTAGTCGAACCGTAAATTAAAAAAAAATAATTGCTTCTTTAAGAATAATAAAATCAATAAATTTAAAAACCCTTGCAATTAATCGTGACATACTTTATTTCTGCTCAGTAATAATAAAGCATGGAGTTAAATGTCAATCAATTTAAATTATAATTCGAGGAGATAAACCCATACATGGAACAGAATCGCAAGAGCGTTACTCAGATTTGACGCAATATCAAAACGGATATGTTTTTCAGTAATAAATTTACACCACTAATTGTGAGATATATGGCTAATGTTTAACGACAATTTAGTACAACTGACAAACATCCTGAAAATCATTATCAATTGTTCAGTACGCAGCGAACATTACTTGCATTTAAATGTTTATAACAATTGCTTTTAATTACCCTCATTAAAACATCATTACATAAACATTTAATTTACCTCGACCTATTGCTGAATTTAACGACTCCAATTAAAAAACAAACTGAAAATACAATTTGCATTAATTTTTTATTTTGGCATAATTTGGGTAATAAAGTTTTGCCTGGAGTTTATGTGCAGTTGAAATGTGTTGTTATTACATGGTTCGAAATAATTGTGTAAATGAGTGTAAAAATAAAGTTTGTTAGAACGTAAACCTACCTCAACAGTAGTAAAGTTAAATAGGTCTCCGCACAATAAAATAATTGACCATTGACTGGTTGTTGGCTAGAGAGTGTTGTAATGCATATGTTATCGTGCACTTTGCGTGACTCTAATGGGTAAAGCATTTACTATTGAAATGGCGTTTCAGACGTTTGTGTATATTTCAGCAAAATGCAGACTGTCACACTGCTCGTGCATATTCCGCTTGCAAAGTATTGCATTGCATGATATCTATCACAAAGATAAAACGGAAATATAAATAAATTTTTGTATTGCTATTTATAGTACAGTTCCCATTTATTTATAACTAACTGCACCGCTATTTGGATTTATTTTACATTCTTGTTGCTATAAAATGCAAATATTTTTGCATAAAATTTTTTATTTTTAACTTAACTTTTAAATTTATTCGTGCATACACGTTTATAAACGCTTCCAAAAAATTAAACTAAAAATAAACTGCATATTTTCTAAATTAGTACCAACCAAAATGTGCTCAATTTAACAAAAATGTCAACCACGTAACATAACATGATGCAGATACATGGACGAACTAGTTTGTGCTGTGTGGTAACGGCAGGGGGGGCGAGGAAGAACCAATTTGATAAGAGGAGTTGTCCTCTTATTTAACAAACTGTTGCTATTGGTCTGTTTAAATAAACATCAACATTACAAAATTTTAATAACAATGGCAGTCCAAGAAAAAAAATTTCAGCGAATTACAAAAATACCGCCTTTTTAAACTCAATGATCATAGCTAATATGATCGTCAACTACTTCGTCAACGTTCGTTAAACGGTGAAGATAAAAACAATAATAATACCAAATAAAAGTAAAATTCAAAATTTGACGCAAAAGAGTGAAATGGTACGAAAATTCTATTATTAGTTATACAAAATGTAATATTAAAATAGAAATACTTGCAAAATAACATTTTATAATTTGCATCTAAGAAGAAAATTATGTTTTTATAATTTTCATACAATTTTGTTCAAATTACGTATAAATTGTCGACAATAAAGTAAATTTGATTATAATAGAGACGTGGTTATCTGAATATTTAACAAGTCTTGTAAGCTAGAACATGGTCTTGGGTGAATCATGAAAACAATGGAACAGTTGAAAAGTAGGTTAATTGACGAGAACTTATTTAAAATGGTAATTTGGTTAGAACTTGAAGTTTGTTTCTTGTAAATAAAATTTAATTTAATTTTGCATTTTGTCCGTAATGAACTGTAATTATTACGAATCGATACCGGATTTGGTTAATGATAAGAAAATGTTATTTTTATTTAATTAACTTTGAAATTCTCCAGAAGAAAATACTAATGAATAACGAAAAATTAAGTAAATACTTTTAATGGAAATGCGTTTAATGTAATTAAAAAGGGCGCGTCAGGGCTCAGTAACTACAGTCTTATAATTGTTTACTGTGCAGTTGTGATTTTTATGCGAACTTAACGCTAACAATTTTTAATATTTTTGACATTTTAATTTACATTTTTGACAATATCTTTTAATTTTTGATATTTTATGTAGATTTTTGACATTTTATTTCATTTCAAAAATCATTTTTTTTTTCGGATTTTAATTCACATTCTTGATATTTTATTCAAAATTTTGACATTCAGTCATTGGACTTTTTCGCCTTAAGAATGCTCCCTGCAATGACGAGTGAAACGTTGGCGACAACCAATAAAAATACGCGACTTAAACCCGAAAGTAAGAAAACTTACATCGACCTCAGTCGTAAAAGTCTAAATTCTAAATTTGACATTTTAATTTACATGTTTGACATAATCTTTTAATTTTTGATATTTAATGTGGATTTTTGACATTTTATTTAAATTTTTTTCAGATTTTTAAAATTCCATTTAATTTTTGCGGATTTACATTTATATTCTTAATTCTTGATATTTTATTTAAAATTTTGACATTTTAATTTACATTTTTGGCATTATCTTTTAATTTTTGATATTTAATGTAAATTTCTCACATTTTATGTCAATTTTTTTCATATTTTTAAAATATCATTTAATTTTTTTGGATTTTAATTCACATTCTTGATATTCTATTTAAAATTTTGACATTTTAATTTACATTTTTGACATTATCTTTTAATTTTTGATATATAATGTACATTTTTGACATTTTATTTAAATATCTTTTGGATTTTTAAAATTTCATTTAATTTTTTAAGATTTTAATTCACATTCTTGATGTTTTATTCAAAATTTTGACATTTTAATTTACATTTTTGACATTATCTGTTAATTTTTGATATATAATGTAGATTTTTGACATTTTATTTCAATTTTTTTCAAATTTTTAAAATTTCATTTAATTTTTTCGGATTTTATTTTACATTT
>JARJDX010114630.1:0-14763 GCA_030264735.1 Gymnusa sp. GC000175 | reverse complement strand
GTATCAAATTTTGTTGTTTTTGTTTAAAATTTTGATAATTTCTATCAAAAATTTGTTGATTTTGGTTACAAAAGTATAATTTTAGTCTTAATTTGAACATTTTGGTTTAAATTTTTAATGATTTTGGTCAAATTTAAACGATTTTCATCAACTTTTTGATGATTTTGGTTAAAATCACGTCAAATTTATGCTATTTTCATCTAAATAAAGATAATTTTGGTTAAAATTAGATAATTTTAGTCAAATTTGAACGTTTTTTATTAAAATATAGCTGATTTTGTACAACTGAACAATTAATATCAAATTTTGTTGTTGCTTAAAATTATGATAATTTTCATTAAAATTTTGTTATTTTGGTTAAATAGAGATGATTTTAGTTTTAATCTGAAAAATTTTTATTTAAATTTGATAATTTTTGTTAAATTTGAATGATTTTCGTCAATATGTTGATTATTTTGGTTTAAATCACATTAAATTCAAGAAAATTACATCTAATTTTTTTAGTGTTTTTCACTAATTTTTTTTAGGCTAAAATTAACACAAATTACTATAATTTTACATAATTTTATCCAAATTCATCTAAATTTCAATAAAAAGCGTTCAATTTACTAGAATTATCGTAATATAAACCAAAAAGATTTAAATTTTGATGAAATTTGCTTGAATTTGACATGATTTTAACAAAAATCATCAAAGTATTGACAAAAATAATTCAAATTTAACCAAAATAACCGTTCTGCTTCCTGCCTATATTAAACCGCGATGGGTGGCGTTGAGTGTATGCATTTTCATTAATATTCTTTACGCATAATTTCGTTATCGCACCGACCATATATATCTCGTGTCGCCGTTATCTTAAGTGATAGCACGTGACTAATTGTCGCATGTTCTTTTAACGCAGAATTTTACATAAAAGCGTGGCTGGTTTTTCTCAATTTAGGTGATTTGATTTGATTTTATTTTATTAATTGCCTGTAATTCAGATTTGCAATAAACTTAAAGCATGTATAATTTGGTTTGTAAAATATTTTATTCTTTCTTAATTTAGCACCACGTGCCAATCCACTTTTATAATTTGCATATATCAAATAAATATAATTGGCTGATAAATTAAACTAAAAATCATTTTATTAAATAAAAATTAAAACTGAATTTTACGAAGTTTGATTTTTCTGGGCTTGATACAAATTTTTAAACCCCAAACAATAGGTTTCCCATGAGTGTAAGATTGGGGTTCTCAAACCATTTAAATGTTGTGTGTAATTGCTGTATGTACTGTTGTGTGGAACCCCCCACCCACCCCCATTACTGTGTTCTAGTTGCTGTTCTGAAAAAAATTATTAATTGCTATATGTACTGCTGTATAGACCCCCCACCCACCCTTAAAAGAGTGTACGAGTTGCTGTTGACATCAATTACTCAAGTTTTACATAATTTTATCCAAAATTATCTAAATTTTAATAAAAAAAAACATTCAAATGACTAAAATTATCGTAATTTAAACCAAAAAAATTTAAATTTTGATAAATTTTGCTTGAATTTGACATGATTTTAAGAAAAATCACAAAAGTATTGACGAAAATAGTTAAAAAATGACCAAAATAATCAAAATTTAAATGAAAATTGTTCAAATTAAAACTAAAATCAAGAAATTTTTACAAAAAAAAAATAAAAGGACCATTTATATTTTTTTAAGTAACTAAATAATTTATGTACCACTAATTTTAATGTACCATTAGTGGTACAAATACCGCAGTTTGAGAAACCCTGGTCTAAAGGCAGCTTAACCATTTTCTTTGTTTGTACACATAATTCCTTATTCCACCATTTTTAAACACAACAAAAACATGAATTTATTTTACGATTCCATTAGAATTTTTTGTTGTTGAATTTTAATAATCTTCTTCCTTTTTAATACAGTTTTAATAAGGATAATGGTTGCGTAACGTTCAGGATAGGATATTGCGCAAGCTATAAAGTTATTACTCATCATTTCTTGCGCTACAGTTAAATTACACTATGAAATTATTAATTATAATTTTAATTTGGGTTCTCTCCGCACGTATTAAAATTCCAACCCATTTTTCTCGACGTTGTTTTTTTTTGTTTAATTTAGATCCACAGAGAATCATCTTCTCTTCTAACGTAATTATGCACTCGCACACAAAAAGTAAATAATTTTGATGCATGGATTAATTGCGTCATTTCACTTTTATTCATTTAAAATTCATTCATTCATTTATTATGGTATCAACGGTAATGATATTATTTACGTAACGTTACTGCGAATTTTATTCAAGTTCTTGATGTATATAAACTTATTAATTACTCTTTCCGTAATTTTTAGAATTTTGTCTCTAAACTCTCTCGATCTAGCGTGGTCCGCAACGGACTGTAACCCTATGTCTGTGTATGTTGTGTATGTATGTGTGTCTGTATGTGTGTCACTTTTAAATGATATATACCCTATTTCAATAATGTTCAGCTGATTATAATGACAGTATTCCTCTGCCACTTGATGGAAATAAATTCAAGAAAATTGTGCTTAGCAACGAAAAAAACTTAAAATGTTAAATTTTGAAATAATGATACGAACAAAATTTATTGCAAATTTAATTCTAAAGACTTTTGTTATCTTATGTTTTTTTTCATAAACTTGATAGTTTTTGAAATATTTGCAAAAAACTGAAAAACCTAACCAACAAACTACCACTTCCGGTTGGTGCATTTCAGCCAAAAATTACTGGGATCTTCCAATTTTTGTTAAAAGCTTAAATATAAATTTTCAGGCCGATCAGTTAAGCCTGGGTTTTAAAGAAGATATAGACATACAGACAGACACACAGACAGGCAGACAGATAGACAGACACTTTAAAAACAACTTTTTCTGAATGAGAGGAGTCGAAAACGGATATTTCCGTAAAAATCTCAATTTCGAAAATTTTCGCGATATATTTACTTTATAAATGAATGTAACAAACATTTTTCAAATTTTGTTTTGAATTTTTAAAAATATTCACTTTTAGTTAGAAATGAAGCGATATAAATTGCGATGTAAAAAATCCGGATATGGTTCAGTAAAGAAGGAATGCATCAGCGTATTTGCATCTTTTAGCGATGAATCTCAAATATGCAAATTAAATGTAAATCCTCAATTAGTTTGCTAGTTTATTCATTAGTGTTATTATTCATTATTTATTAATAATAAAATATCAAATGTAATATATTATTATTCGTTTAGGAACTTTTAATTATTACACTTGAACGCTCTAGTTATTGGATGTAAACAGGGTCGGAGCCAATTTTAAAGGGGGATAATGGCTTTTTAAAATGCATAAATTTTGGTCCTTTTTTTCATATTTCAAAATACGATTTTCACCACCCTTAGAAACCGACGAAATATTTTTCCGACGATCAGACCGGCGTCGCGTCTTTAAAGTTGATAAAAGGACGAAATTGTGGATTTTATAAAAAAAATTAAAACAAAACTAAAAAATCGTTTAAAGATTCATAAAAAAAGTCACATGGCTCGTGTCAATCCGAGCAATTCGGTTCACCTCGATTTTCGTTTAATTCAAATACAGTCGAACTTCCATAACTCAAACTTCTATAAGTCAAATTTTTATATATCTCAATTTTTTTCTCAAAATTTCGCGTCAATTTCGCATATTGTAGTTATTTCTGTAACTTAAATTTTCTATAACTCGAATTTTTTTGTTGACTATGATGATTCGACTTCGGGAAGTTCGACTGTATATTGGATTGAGGTTCATTTTAATTTGTAAAATTCTTTAATAAGTAAAAGACTATTACTTTTTTTTGTGAAATTTCACTATACTAAAGACAAAACAAATTTAATGTTTTGTCTTTGATAATGGCGCAAGCCGAAACATGTTAGAAACAAATTTAATAAAAACAGCGAGATGTCACAAAAAACTATTACTTTAATTTTCTTTCCTTCTTTCATTTTACCCATAATAATAATATTTAGGGATCGAAAAAAGTATTTGATATGTTTGAAACTTTCAAAACTCCCCCCCCCCCTATTGGCTATCCTATCGAGAATTGGAGGTGCTGAATTGTTTTTGATTCTATGGCTCGATGGTCCTAAAGAAGTTGTCTGCGTATGCTTTTACCTAATCCTGTACTACGAAAAATACGGCGTCGAGTCACAAATTTAAATTAAGCGTTGCAACGCTATATCTCAAAAACGGCGAGAATGCGGGATACGGCATTCAATCGGGCTCATGGAGAAAACTAAATGATAAAATATTAATTTCTTTTTTTTTATGTTTTAATATTTAGGGGTTGAAAAAAATTATTCTTAATTTGGGGGTGTTTTTGTACGGTTTCGTGCCAATTTTATCTCCTCCCACAATTTCTAAGATACAGAGATGAGGTTGCGGTTTCGTAATCACAATGAGTAACACAAAAACCCAACGCGGGGATTTTTTTGGATTCATACCCTTTCTCCCGCTATAAAATTTTAAAATTCATTAATTTTTTGACGATTTTCGGAAAACGCAGAATAAGGGTTGCACATTTTTCCAAATAATTCTGACATAATACGACGGACAAGACCAAATTTTATTGAAAAATGCCCCCTGAACGCTCTTATTTTTAACCCAAAAAAAAAATACATTTACCAAAAAAAAAATTTTTTTTCAATAGTTTTTTAGTTTCATCCCTTTCAGTCGACGAAGTTTTCCAAAAACAATTTTTATTTTTAATTCTCTTTCTTTCAATGACCTTGGATTTTTTGACAATTCATGTTTCGTCCGTTAAAAATTTTGCAACGCAAATTAAATATATTCACAAAAAAAATCATGTTGCCAATTTTTTTTAACAAATTTTTAATTTTGTCTCCAAAAAGTTAGGTTAGGATGGGGAGCTTTTACAAGTCAATCAGAGTTACCACTGGAAAATATTAGGGTTACCACCTTATCCCATATAAAACTTTTTTTAGTTGAAAAAGCATCCCTGGATCACCAGATTTTTTCTTTATAAAATAGAGTTACCAACTGTTTTATAAAGAAATAAAATGAAAGGTTGGAATAAGAAAATAATACATTTTTTTTTCTTTCACTTTTATTGAAAAATGCCCCAACACCCCCTGGACGCTCTTATTTTTAACCCAAAAAAAACATTTATCCAAAAAAAACATTTACCCAAAAAAAAAATTTTTTTTCAATAATTTTTCAGTTTCATCCCTTACAGTGGTCGGAGTATTTTAAAAACAATTTTTATTTTTACTTCAAACGATGCGCCGTTTAATTTTCTTTCTTTCAATGACCTTGGTTTTTTTTTTTTTGAAAATCCATGTTTCGTCCGTTAAAAATTTTGCAACACAAATTAAATATGTTCAAAAAAATATCATGTTAGGGTTGCCAATTTTTTTTTGAAATTTTTAATTTTGTTTCCAAAAAGTTAGGTTAGGATGAGTAGTTTTAACAAGTCAATCAGAGTTATCACTGAAAAATATTAGGGTTACCTCTCCAGAATTTTTCCTTATAAAATAGAGTTACCGACTGTTTTCACTGGAATATATTACGGTTACCACCTTATACAACATAAAACCTTGTGGTTTAAAAAGCATCCTGGGATCACCAGATTTTTTCATTTTAAAATAGAGTTACCTGTTTTATAAAGAAATAAAATAAAAGGTAGAAATGAGAAAAAAATTAAAAATTTTATTTTTCACCCCCATTTAAAGATTTCATGCCTTAAAAAAATTCTTAAAAAAATAACAGAATTTTTTTTAAATTTTCATCCATCATCCAATTTAGCAAATATTTACCAATCTACCTCCAATTTAAAATTTTCATTTTCATATTTTTGAGGCAAATAATTTCCAGGCCGATCAGTTTGGCTGTCTGGGCTGTAGAGATTAGACAGACACACACACAGTTACACACCACTTTAAAAACAACTTTAGAGAGGACAGACAGACAGACAGACAGACACACAGACACACAGACACACAGACAGACAATATTCGAAAATAACTTTTACTGAATGAAGAGAGTCTGGACATTGTAAAATTACAGTCGAACTTCCCTAAGTCAAAACATCATAGTCAACAAAAAAATTCGAGATATAGAAAATTTAGGTTACAGAAATAACTACAATATGCGATCTTGATGCAAAAATTTAAGAAAAAAATTGAGATATTGAAAAATTCGACTTATAGAAGTTTGAGTTATGGAAGTTCCACTGTAGTTCACAAAGAAATTCGAGATATAGAAAATTCGAGTTACAGAATTAGCAACAAAATGCAATTTTGTTGCAAAAATTTGCGAAAAAAATCGAGATATAAAAAATTTTGATTCATAGAAGTTCGAGTTATGGAAGTTCGACGTCGGTATAACAATAATTTTTATTTTTTTTATAACAAAACTAAGTAATTTAAGTAAATTTTAAAATATACAAAACAAACTAAGAAGGTAAATACAGTCGAACTTCTTTAAGTCGAACCATCACAGTTTGCAGTTGCAGTTGCGATCTTAATGCAAAAATTTGTGAAAAAAATCGAGATATAGAAAAGTTTGACGTATAGAAAAGTTATGAAAGTTCAACTGTATAAATATTGTTCAAAGGGGGGGGGGGGAAGTCGGTGGCTCCAATCGCCCCCCCTGGATACGCCACTGCAAGAATGGCAAAACAATTTGAAAGGCATGGATATACAAGAAAAGGAAGAAAAGGAGATCAAGCAGATAATGGGACGGGGAAGTGGGAAAAACCCTAGAGAGAAAAAACATCAACATGAAGCAAACGGAAGTACTCGACAGAAATCGTCAAGATTGAAGAAATCTCCGCTTTGACTCCTTAACACCGTAATGTACAATCATTTCACGTCATGATGATGATTATTTAATAATGTAAGAGTCAAAAATAATACGAAATATGACGCCATGAGTGTTACTATACTATAGGGACGATCAAAAACAAGCGATAATATTAAACAGCGAGTGAGCGAAATTGTAGGACTTGAGGAACGGGCGTAGAAGTTAAATGAAACCTAGCACATTTAATTGAGCAATATCTTAGTTTATCTTTAACAAATAAATTAAAAACAAAGAAAGTTTCCATTTTGAAACTCCCTGTATAAACGAACACATTTAGTATAACTTTGAACAAAAAAAAAATGAAATTAGTTTAAAATTAGAACACAAAAGTGCTTTGTTTTTGGTCCATGAAATTAATAACGACATATTAAATTGCATTAGTAAGACACGTCATAATTTTCTTATGACATGTCTTAAGTCACCGTTAACATCGTTACATTTATTTTGATTTATTTCTTTAAGTATAATGTGAATTAATAATAAAATGTTAACGTTAGAATGTTCACATCCAAATATTTGGCTTTGCCATAGGTAATACAGTCGAACTTCCATAACTCAAACTTCTACAAGTCGAATTTTTCTATATCTCAATTTTTTCTCAAATTTTTGCATCAAGATTGCATATTGTAGTTATTTCTGTAACTTAAATTTTCTATTTTTCGATTTTTTTTTTGTAAACTATGATGATTCGACTTAGAGAAGTTCGACTGTATTCATGTGACCATCGTACTTATTGCCAACATACATTTCAAAACAAAAAAAAATGTTGCCAACCTATTTAATTAATAATTAATAAAATATCCTTATGGTTCTATTTAAAGGTAACGAATATATTTTAAATTCGTAAATGAAAGTCGTGTGGTGACCACACCTCCATTTTATAGTGTACATTCATTCGTTATAAAAAAATATCTTAGATGAGAGCTAATGGTGAAATCTAGAGCCGCAATAAAGTTTATAAGTCAAATGGAGAATTAATATAATAAAAATGGGCATAAAAAATTTAAATAAAAAATGAAGGTGTGGTCACGACAAGACTTTCATTAACGAATTTAAATTCGTTATTTTTGCTAGAAATATAAATATATTCAAGAATTTTGTACTGATTCATTATTATTAAGGTATTTTAACAGTCATACAAAAATAAAATAAAAAATGGAGTGTGGTCACCACAAGACTTTCATTTACGTATTTGAATTTTTTATTTTTACCAGAAACATAACTATATTTTCGTGAATTTTGTACTGATTCATTATTATTAAGGTATTTCCCACAATAAAGTAACTATATTTCATTAATTATCGGCCAATTAGGTTGGCAGTATGTCCCTGCAAATTTAATGTTAACAAGAAACTCCGATAGTGACATACGTCACGTTTGAAAGATGTACATATAACCTATTTCTTTAATTGCCTATAATGAAAGTATGTCTCTGCTACTTGATGGAAATAAATTTAATAAAATGTTGCTTAGCAAATGTTAAATTTTGAAAAAATTATAAAAATAAAATTTGTATACAGGCACATACATACACACACACACATAAACACCACTACGAAATCAATTTTTTCTAAATGAGGGTGATTGAGAGTAAAAAGTAAAATTTGCGTCCACAAATTGATTTAAAATATTCGGAAGTAAAAGTAGGCTGTGAGCTTGTAATCCACAAAGTGATCAATTACACATTTTGAAAGGTGAACATCTAGTTGACAAATGTTCCGATATTTTTAAGCAGCGTGTTTCCTCTTTCTGAAGCAGGCTATTTACCACGTGTTGAGTTGAAATTTACTATGATCGATCGGTTCCATCTATACTCGAGATGTCAATCCATTCATCTACATTCTACAAGGACTTCTGTTATGGTTTGCGATGTAGGGTACAGGTTGACCAGAAACACGCGCAAATTTGTTACAGCGTCCAGAGCAAAAATGGAAAGGTTTTTAGCTTTTAAAAAAATTTTTTTGTTTGATAAATTAAAGCGTGAGAAAGAAAGTGTACAAATTCCTTAATTGAGTTCCCACATAGACAAATACAGGCGCAGATTCCTTCAAGCAGATAACAGAAAGCAATAACAAAGAAACGATGATTTTTTTAATTTGGTCTGCATGCCTTATTGACAAGATAAATATATATTTAATATCAATTACATTATAAAGATTACCATCTTGAGAAGTTTAAGTGACTCAAGTCAAAGTGCGAGGTGGGATATTAATCTAATGGTTTTTTAAAGTTGCTAGATGAGTTGCACTTTCAACGAGAGCAAAGGCCACCTCATCACTCACCGCTTCTTACGCCAATTTTTTTCCATTTCTCGAGACTTTACTTATTATGTTTATTTGCTCGTATACGAGTGTTTGTTTGGACCATTAAAACACACACTCAAACGTTCGGATACGAACCATTGAAATACTGACACGTATCTCTACTTAAACCTATTTAACTCACGAAACATCTGCGCGCCCGAGATTTTCAACGGACTTTAGATAAATAGATGTCACATTTTTTTTTACAAAATAAAACAAATACAAAATTTTTTACAAAAAAACATGCAAAAATACACTTTATATTACTCAATTAGGTAAATAATTCATTATATCCACTACAGGGTGTTTCAAATGTGACAGTGGAATTGTTTTATAAATACAGTCAAACTTCTCTAAGTCGAATTATCATGATCAACAAAAAAATTCGAGATATGGAAAAATAAGTTACAGAAATAACTACAGTCGAACTTCCATAATTCAAACTCCTATAAGTCGAATTTTTTTATATACCAATTTTTTTATCAATTTTTTGCGTCAAAATCGCATATTGTAGTTATTTCTGTAACTTAAATTTTCTATATCTCAATTTTTTTTGTTAACTTTGATGATTCGACTTAGGAAAGTTCGACTGTACAATATGCGATCTTAATACAAAAATTTGGGAAAAAAATTCGATTTATAGAAGTTTAAGTTATGGAAGTTCGACTGTAATTTGAATCATTGAATACAGTCGAACCTCCATAAATCAAACTTCTTTAAGTCAAATTTTTCTATAAGTCGAATTTATTCGTAAATTTTTGCATCCAGGTCGCATTTAGTAGCTATTTCTGTAACTCGAATTTTCTATATCTTGAATTTTATTAGTGAACTATGATGATTCGACTTAGGGAAGTTCGACTGATGTATTATTAAATTTGTATAATGTGCTCTTATATAATTCATTGAAGGTATAATTTTTATTCTAAAAATTAATTTGTGTATGTACCAAGTCTTCAAAAATGGTTAATAACCACGTGACTGCGTGGAAAGGCAACCTGAGCGACATTTGATATGTCAATGGACATTTTACATTATCCTGACGTGAAAAGTAAAATATTACATCTTAGCCATTGACAAATCAACAAATAATCAAATGTCGTTCAGGTTGCCTACCTACGGAGCTAGAAAATGCTTAAGGAGCCGGTGGAAAAAAATGAATAAAATCTATATTTCAGGTTAATGCTAACTTAAGAATAAAAGTGAGTGGACGTTGCGCGTTCTTATATGAAAACTTGGAATTTCCAAATTATTGTTACCTACGCGTTCACGTGGTTATTAACAATTTATGAAGATCCTTTACTAGGAACTAGGTACTCGGACAGGTCGATTTTCTTTTTAGGTATCCCAAATTTTTGCGACACTATTTTGTATGTTTTTTAATGACGCATGTCAAATCAATGACGTCATCGTATTTTTTTTTATTTTATCCATCATGTCGCTCCTGTTTCTTCTGTTTCTCCTTTTTTCTTCACAGTTTATTATTCCCTCTAGCTTCAGGTCTTCTTCTTCTCCTTTACCAATCCATCGAGATTTGGGTTTACTCCCAAAGAAGACATTGTTTCTTCCGGATTATACTCCATTTACCTCTGCACTTCAATTTCTTTAAATTCATTTTAACGGTCGCTACTGTTTATTGTCATTCATATCAGGATTTTGAGCATTCGGGATTTTGGGCATTCGGGATTTTGGGCGTTCGGGATTTTAAGCATTCGAGATTTTAGTATTCGGGATTTTGGGCCGCACCCGCGCTGTGTATTTCATATTTCTTAGTGCTGCTATTAATTCTGATAGAATCAAAAACCTATGGCAAAACCACGAATAACAGTCCTATTTTTATCTTAGGCTCATAAATTTTTTCCATGATTTGTTTAATTGTTGTCGAGCATCCATTGTTGACCTTCCATTCATCAAACCACATTAATAGACGCTTATAATAGTTATGGCTTTTACTAACAGTCGATATTGGAAGACTGCTGTCAGCATCTTGTAGTCAGTGTTTAGTTGTATAAGTACTGCATTGAGACCTCCGAATTCAGTCTGAAGCAAGTCGTATGCATTAGTGGTGTGCTGCGACTTCTGATTTCGGTCTGAAACAAGTCGTATTCATTGTATAACTTGTGTACTGCGGCTTTAGTACCCAACAAATCGTAAGCATTATTTAAGTGGTGTACTGCGACCTCTGAGTTTATTATCAAACAAATCGCAGGCATTCTATAAGAGGTGTGGAGCGACCTCTGAGTTTAGTGTGTTAAAAGTCGTACGCATTAAAAAAGTGGTGTGCTGCGACCTCTACGACCTCCGAAATTAGTGCAGACCCGTTGATCGCATTTTTAATATATCGTTAGTATAGCCTCATTTTTCCATTCTTTAGGCATGTTTTTGAATTGCCATATTTTCTTGATGTACATCTATTCCGACATGAATACGCCAAAGCGATCGCCAACGTCAGGGAGACAGGACACGACACATAAAATAAGAAGAAGATATCTATTCCTGGAGATACTTTCCACCACATTTTATAAGCTATCTTCTCCTGGTGCTTTCCCATTTCTACTTTCGTTCGTCTACTATCTCGTCCATTGTAAGCTTGCTCTACTCAGTGTGTTGTTCTTTGTGCGCTTTTTTATCAGCTGTCACATGACTATCTGTAAGTAACTTTTTAAAGAGTTTCATCCAAATATCTTTGGCTTTTTCTTCACTACTACTCTTCCACATTTATTTTTGATGCCATCGTTTGGGTGTTTTGTTGATCAATTATGTTTTATAATTTTTTTTTTGTGTTGTCGTATTTCGTTCTTACCAAATTTCTTTTAATTTGTTTTCTAGCCATTTCCTCCTCATTCCTCCTAATATTTTAATTTTAGTCAAGACAGTGCTTTATTTTTTATTACCCCTTGATGTTGATCATTCCTCCAATCGTTTCTGTTTGTCAGTTTTAAGGTAACTACGTTTCTTAGCTAACTCTTCTTGTATTTTTCTCCATTGGTGTTCTATCGAAACTTCCACTGTACTTGTTCTTCACAGATATTCTTTTACTTCTTTTGATATTGCTTTCTCTCTTTGTCTTTCCTTGCTTTGCAACATACCACTTTTGCGCTTGGTTTTGATCGTTCTTACATTTATTTCTGCTTCTCAGTTTTAAGGTAACTTCTTGTTTCTTAGCTAACTCATTTGTGACTTCTTGTATTTTTTTCCATTAGTGTTCTATTAAAACTTCTTCCGTACTTATTCTTTACAGATATTCTTCTACTTCCTTTCATATTGCTTTCTCTCTTTGTCTTTCCCTGATTTGCAACATACCACTTTTGCGCTTGGTTTTAATCGTTCTTCCATTCGTTGCTGCTTCTCAGTTTTAAGGTAACTACTTGTTTCTTAGCTAACTCACTTATGTCCTCTTGTATTTTTCTCCATTGGTCTATCGAAACTTCTTTTGTACCTATTCTTTACAGATATCCTTTTACTTTCTTTCATATTGCTTCCTCTCTTTGTCTTTCCTTGCTTTGCAACATACCACTTTTGCGCTTGGTTTTGATCGTTCTTCCATTTATTTCTGCTTCTCAGTTTTAAGGTAACTTCTTGTTTCTTAGCTAACTCATTTGTGACTTCTTGTATTTTTCTCCATTAGTGTTCTATTAAAACTTCTTCCGTACTTATTCTTTACAGATATTCTTCTACTTCCTTTCATATTGCTTTCTCTCTTTGTCTTTCCCTGATTTGCAACATACCACTTTTACGCTTGGTTTTGATCGTTCTTCCATTTGTTTCTGCTTTTCAGTTTTAAGGTAACTTCTTGTTTCTTAGCTAACTTATTTGTGACTTCTTGTATTTTTCTCCATTATTGTTCTATCAAAACTTCTTCCGTACTTATTCTTTACAGATATTCCTCTACTTCCTTTCATATTGCTTCCTCTCTTTGTCTTTCCCTGCTTTGCAACATACCACTTTTGCGCTTGGTTTTGATCGTTCTTCCATTTGTTTCTGCTTCTCAGTTTTAGGGTAACTTCTTGTTTCTAAGCTTACTCATTTGTGTCTTCCTGTATTTTTCTCTATTGGTGTTCTATCAAAACTTCTTCCGTACTTATTCTTTACAGATATTCTTTTACATCCTTTGATATTGCTTCCCCTCTTTGTCTCTTCCTAGCTTTGCAACAAATCACTTTTGCGATTGGTTTCTGTTTCGCCTTCTTCTTTTAATCTTTTACAGGAGCTTTGCAGTGACCGAATAATGGTCTATATCAGCGCATGCTTCCCTGTAAAGAACAAACAACATTAATTGAAGATTTTCGTTTTCTAAATAACAGAATATGTTCCCTGTAAGCACAAACGTCATTAATTAAGGATTTGCGTTTTCCAAATATCAGAACATGATCTATTTGGATTTTATTTTGTTCACTCGTTTCCTTGTTCCTTGACATGGTCGTCGCTTTTGTTTCTTTTCTTGATTTAATAGTTTTTTTCTGCACGCTCTCTTTCTATACTTTCTTTCCCAGTTATATATTTTCCTATCCATTCTTATTTTCTGGCGACCTATAAAAATTTGTTTTTCTTCCTAACTTAACCTAACCTAACCTGATCTAACCTAACCTAATCTAACCTACCCTAATCTAACCTAACCTAAAGTAATCTAACCTAATCTAACCTAACCTAATCTAACCTAACCTAACCTGAGCTAACCTAACCTAAACTAACCTAACCTAACCTAACCTAACCTGATAGAGTAAGTCAAAAGTCGTTAATTGTATTGTTTTAAATGGCACCGCAACCTAACCTAATCTGAGATACAAAATAAATGTCGTAAACTAAATTAATTCAAATGCCTTCGCACCCTTACTTAACCGAAAAACAAAACAAAAATTTAAAATGTTCTCCACTCGACTTTACCGCAACAGAAAAAAAGTGTTAAATAAAAGTTGTTGATATTACGATTTTCAGCAATTACATTTTTGTAAACTTTATTGAAATATTTATTTACTAGAAAATAGATGCAAAGAAAGAATATTTTTTTGTTTCATCAAATTATCTCTAATAATAACCAACTGACAATATATTTTGTGTTAAAAATTTCATATCCGTAAAGTTGCGCCCCAAGAGAGCATTTGTTGAATTAAATTTTGGCTCCTTCTTCAATACTTATAGTCGGCATTTTAAATCACACAAAGAAATTTTCTTATTGACTATGTTATATTGTGTCTACAACATCTACTAGAGAACATTTGTTGAATTAAATTTTGGCTCCTCCTTTTATACTTATAGTCGGCATATTAAATCACATAAAGAATTATTTTTATTGACTATATTATATTGCGTCTACAACGCCGGTAAAGAAAAAACCGGCGGTGTTTTTGTAATTCGCTTCAAAGCTTTTATGGTGCTTTGAACAGTGGTAATGTGTTGATGTAAAAAAGTATCATTCCTTTGTGTTTTCGAGGGATCTAGAATCATTTATAAAATTATCATCTTTTTAAAGATAGTGCATCAGATTATCGTCCACATGCAATTTTTTTTTTTTATTAATTCTGCCATGTTACAATCTGTTCTTAGAACAATAAGCAACGTTGATAACACTATTCGAGGTGAGAGTGAACTGCCTTCCAATGAAGGATAGTTCAAGTTAT
>JARJDX010114626.1:0-26795 GCA_030264735.1 Gymnusa sp. GC000175 | reverse complement strand
AATGAAATGTAGTTTTAATTAACTTAAATTTAGGTTTAAAAAGCTAATGCATACACTAATTTAATTTTTATGACGTTAAATCATATTTACAATAAAGATAAAATAAATTAGTTTATGTATTAAATTAAGCATTTAATTTGGAACAAAATAAAACAATAATTAAATTTAATAACCAAATAATTGTTGGTAAATAATAATAAATTAAATTATTTAAATTAACTACAAAATGTCACAACACATTGCGAAAAAATGAAATTATCGGTTAAATGGTGGCAAAAATTTAAATTGTAATTAAATTAAGTTTATCAAATATTTCATTTATCATAACAACAGTTAATAAATAAAATTCAAAACAACTTACTTATTACATTTTGTTCTTAAATATTCTTTACTTTTGCATTAATTAAATTTTACTTTGATAGCACATTGCACATTACACTAAGTTCTCGCACTTAAATTACACAAATTTAAAATTAAATTAAAAACAAATCGCGCTAAAAAAATTGTTTCAACCATTTTGTTACTTAAATAAAACAAGATTATGCACTCAATATTCGATAAAGAACACTTTTAAAGCAAGATAACCTTCGTCTCTATGTAATACTCGTGTGGTTGAATGTAGGTTCTGAAACTGAACGTAATAGGTTTGTCACAAATCAAGCGCTAAATTGTCATTGGCAGCAGTCCGATAAAATAGCATTTAACGTTGTTTATATCATAGTTATAAGTTATAAATTAAGTCATATAGTATTACGTTATTAAAAAAATAAAATGCAAATGAGTTAATTTTAATTATGTAATGATATCTTTAAATATAAATTAGGTATAAACATACCTATTTTTTATTTTTTATTTTTAAAAATTAAAATTTTCTAGGAAAAATTTGTCATGCATTTAACTTCAAAATTGGTTTCCAATAGATATATCTATATATTCCAATAAAAAATTCCTTGGATCTATTAAAATGTTTAAAGGTTTTAACGTAATTGCATTTTATTATGTTAAATAGATTTTGGCTTAAAACTTTTAAAACAAGAGGTTTGGTTACTAAAAGACTTTCATTTACGTATTTGAGACATATCCGTTACTTGGACAAAAACAAGTATATTTCATACAACTATTTATTAAGATATAAAGATTTCGAGCGAATGGGTAAAAACAGAGTTTATTATATTGCCCGAAAAAGTGGAAGCAAAGAAATGTGAGGAATATCAAACCATCGGCGTGTTATCTTTCCAAAATATTCCTTAAAATATACACAAAGGAATTTATTAACCCTGTTAAAGAAAAATCTCAGCAAATTAATTTGAATTTGTTAACACGGCAACAGAAAACTTGTTCTGGTTCTTTTTCGAAGCTGCAAGGATGTCAACTGCGGTTTGCCTAATTGACTACCAAAAAGCTTTCGACCAAGTTCAACATCAAAATATGGTCACAATACTAAAAAGACTAGGTATTTACGAATGAAACTTTAAAATCATCATTAATACCAAAAAGCAGCACTCAGAATTGATGAAGAACACAAAGAAGAGTTTAAACTAGCACATGGAGTAAGAAAAGGGTGCATACTGTCCTTAATACTATGCAATATCTACTCTGAATAAATTCTCAAAGAGGCCTTAGAGAAAATAAATGAAGGTATCGTGACAAACAGGGAGAGGATAAATAACATAGGATACGCCGACGATATAATGGTGCTTGCTGATACTTCAAACAATAATAAACAGAACATCCAGTAAAACATACGGGCTGATCATAAATAACAGCAAAACTAAATTCGTGGTCATCTGTAAAGATCGCCAACTTTAACCTGTATGTTCATATTCAATAGGTAGAAAGAGTAAGACAAGCCAAACATTTAGGCACAACTGTAAACGAGAACTGGAACAACACGAAAGAAATAAAGTGTAGAATTGGTAACGCACGAGCCGCGTTCAACAGCATAAAAAATATATTCAAAACACACGATTTACACCTTGACACCAGAAACTTGCATACTAAAAAGTTACATCTTTCCCATCCTGGGAAAAGCCTTTGAAATGTGTTTATGTCAAAGAATCTTGCAAATATCATGGAAGGACCATATAGCAAATATTGAAATCCTCCAAAGAATGAACAAAAGCAGAAAGATCATAGACACCATTAAGATTCGCAGTACCTACGATACATAATGAAGAATGTGAGGATTGAGAAAAATATCATGTTTGCATAACTCAAGGGTGCTATACGAAAAAACATCTAATGACAACCGACAGACATCATTTCGAAAACAACTTTATCTCAATGAGGGAAGACGATAACGAATACTTTTGCAAAGCTCTTGATTTTAAAAATTTTCACGAATACTATTACTTTGTAAATGTACAACATTTTTAGTTTTTGCAGTATTGGTTGTTGCTGATTGCAAACACCTAAGTATATAAAAAAACTTTTCGAATAAAACTATTGAATATAGACCTGATTTACACTGTGTATGTAAGTGTATATGAATTATTTCTAAATATGTACTTTTAACTAAACCTACATAAATTGTTATCACTTGAGTTATGGCTTTTAAAGAAATGGGTTAATTATAAATAATTAATTTTAATTAATTGGCCGCTTTTTGCTCATACTAATTATGGTATATAAATATCTTTATACTTTTTTAGAATACTTTTAATTATATTGATATTACTTTAATTATAATAAGTATCGTAAAATATGATTCGACATATTATAAATAATTCATTATACGTAATTAAATATTATTATTTACACGGGGATTTACATATATTAAAATACGGAGAAATAGTATTAACAAAAAAAAATTACTGGGTTGTCACTTGATATAAGGAAAAATTATAAAAGGCAAGACAACTTTTTTAACTTTTTTTAGCTCTGCCTGCATGGCCGCTGGATGGATCGAGAAGTTTAGAGGTCTGCAGCCGGTCCAAAGTCCAGGTAAAAGGGGATGGTTTTAGGGCCAGGTTAGCTGCCTACATTAAGTAAAAACCGACACTAGCTCAAAGCACCGTCAACGAGCCTCAGAAACGGAATAATTCAAAGTTGACGACCCACGCGAGAAATAGGTTAAAGAACTGGAGACACAATCATATACTACAAATATCTACATGGAACATAACCTCATTTACTGTCAAAGACCAGGAAATAGTAAACGAATTGGAAAGCAATAACATCGACATATGTGAGCTCCAAGGGACAAAAAAGAAAGGCAAAGAGCAGAAACAATGCGGCAACTACATCCTAGTCTGTAGCGGAATAGACAAAGGCCAGCGAGCTAGAGCTTATATTATGACAAATACGACCATACACCCTAAACAAATCATAAACACACGAACATTAAACTCTGCAAATGCAAGCAATGACCACAAACTGGTATTGGAAAAACTAAGGATAAAACTACCTAAATATAAATAACCACTATCAACATCATTGAAATAATAAATAAAAATAGAGGGACTATGGAATGAGTCAACCAAGGGCCTATATCTAAGATGATTATCTGAGAAGATATGGCACAATTCCATGCGAGGTAAGGAATGCGGGAAAAAAATATGTAAGAACATGGAGGAAGCAGCTCACGAAGCACTAGGTACATATAAAACATCAAGTAACAAGCTAAGAAATAACAAAACACCATGGTTTCGAAAAGCATTAAAACCCATGTTTAAACAGAAGCAACAAGCCCACATACATTACAGAGATCAAGAACACCAGAAGCCTATGAACAGTATAAGAAGATCAGAAACGAATAAAAACATCATGTTTGAAAATTGAAAGAATAGTACTGGGAACGATTCTCGAAAAAACTTGAAGGCGACTTTTATTCCGTACAAAAACAAATCTGGAGTATACTACGTCAACAGCGCCAATAAATGGGAGAGCTCACTGAGATGAACCCCATTAAGTCCAGGAGAATGGGAAAAATACTTGACTGACCCGTTTAATGCGGAAGAAATCAGCCCAGCAGTGACAAACACAATAACAAACCTCAACATAGAGATAATATTTGAAGATGTAGAAGAAGCGCTAATATCACTAAAAAACAACTAACAGAAGAACTAACGAAACTTATGCAAATAATCATCAAAGAATGCAAAATACCCAAAAATTAAAGAAAAAGCTTAACAATTAAAAAAGAGCGAAAAGGATACGTAAGTATATTATCTGTAATAGTTTCTGAGGTTTGTTTTTATTTTTAAAAATAAAGGCATTTGTTCTTCTAGGGGTTCAAAGTATGCGCAACATTCTTCTCCAGCACCACATCTCACACTTATTGATTTTTTTGTCTAGATAGGGATAGGTCGTGTAAATATATTTGGTAAAAAAGAAATTAAACACCTCTCACCGACAAATGGTCGTTAGAAGCTCTAAACCTAGAGCAAGTGTCTGCGAGCAATGACTGAGCTCATAATGGACTACCACCAATAGGCCTTGGCCTTTTAAAACCAGAAGCCACCAGTTAAAGAAAAGTACAAAAACAAAATTAACCAAGGAGAATAGGAAATCATGAATTCTGAGAGGAAAACCAAATTGAGAAAAAGCGAAATAACAAAACTAATTCTAAATGTATCTGCATAAATCATACATACCTACAATGAGATCAGATCAAATAATGAAAGAATTGAAACACAAAGAAAATAACGGCCAAAATTTTTTTATCAAAAGTCAAAAGAAAGGTAAAAACAATCATAGTATGATATAAATAAATATTAAAGAAAGTAGCCTACATCATATTCGCAAAATACTGTAGTTCGAAAACCATTTTGCTCTAACATCCAATGTTGCAGACATATTTTATGACGAAAAACTACCTGCTGAATATAAACATATGATAATTAAGATTTCAATGCCAAAAAATACAGAACAATGGAAAAGCAAAAAGTCTCACCCTATGGAATAGAAAAAACGAACGAAACGAGATAAATGCTAACGAATTATTTAAAATAACAAACCATGTATATAAAAATACATCACACAAAAAAAAACAATTGGAAAAAGTGAATAAGCTCAAATAATTAAATGAAATATAAAATCGATTATACATATTTTCGTCTGACAAAAAGATATTCAAAACTATTTAAGTACCAAACGCATTTGATACGGGTAGTGATCACAGAATAATGCGAGTAAAATTATGCTATTAGCAGGCTAGAAGCTGGATAGACCACGGAAAAAACAAAGAAGAAAAAATTGAAGAAATCTACCACCCAAAAAAATTTAGCAAAAATAAAACCGACTCTAAGGTTTGTTTATATTTATTATTAAATACCAGTAAATAAAAAAAAACACAAATATTTGGAGTGTCAGAAGAACACAAATTAATGGAACCCTTAATACTGTTCAAAACTAGTTTAATAATTAAAAAAAAGAAATGAAGCTTACATATCCGAGTAGGACTAACAGGATAACCATTATCATATCCTTTTTGTTTGGCAGCTTCCTATTCAAGGCGTGCTTAGAGAGAATTCTTTTTAGCATCCGAATTAAGTGTCCGTATCAGATCAATTGTTTTCGTTTTATCTCTTCCTTAAATTTACCGCATTTATACATGTCTTTTCAATTCTGTTGCGTTGTCTATTTTTCGTAAAATCATTAATGATCATTAAATGGCATTAATTTCTACGGGTTCTACTTTCTTTGTATCCTTACAGATCTCTGCTTCATTAAGGTGAATTTTACAGATTATAAATGTTAACCTATGTGCTTACTCCATTGGATGATGTTAAGATACGCTGTAGTTCTTCTTGCTTATATAGGGTGGCCCATCGGGTACGCCGGATTTAAATTTTCCTCAATTTTTTTTGTATTTAAGTTGACAACTCTATTATTTGACTGTTATTGAGGTTTTAAAAAATGGGTTGCTACACAAAAAAAACAACTTATTTTTATTGTTAAAACACATTACAAATTTGGCGAAAGTTTTGCGGACACTGTTAAAAAAGTTCATAGAATTTTTGGTGTTCATATTATAATTATTGAGTCCACCATTTAAAGATTAATTAAAAAAATTGAGGAAATTGTTTCGGTTACGAACACACTCGACTGAGTCCTCGTCTTGCGCGCTCGGCCGAAAACATTGCAGATGTCAGTGAGAGTATAGATGAGAATCCATGAACATCAACACGTCGTCGTTCTTAACAGTTGTACATTAGCAGAACCAGTTTGCAACGATTTCTCACCAAACACCTTCACCTCCACCCTTACAACGTTCAATTACCTCAGGAGCTCAAGCCACAAGACCATTTGCAACGAAGATAATTCGCAGATTGGGTGATGGAAAACAAAATAATGAATGACTTTTGTTAAAAACATCATATATAGGCGTACACACTCGAACAAGGTCTTCAGTCATCGGACTTTTCCGTCTTGGAAATGCTCCCTGCAATGTAGAGCGAAACGTTGGCAACAACCAATAAAAATACGCGACTTAAACCCGAAAGTGAGAAAATTTACAGTAGTAATTTTTTTTATTTTTAGTATCCATGGGTCCAATTATGTAACTTCTCTACAACTGTTAAATGCTCTAAGAATTGTCTGGTCGGCAGACACTAGGTTGACAATAAAAAAATTTATGTTGACTCCAAATGTTAAAACCAAGGATGTTATATATACGCTAGATTAATAATTTTGCGTATTGACAGCGGTGAAGCATGTAACTAAACGGCCGCCATTTGCATGGTAGGCAAATTTTGCGCTAAATATAAAATTTTTAATATATTTGCTATGAATACTCAAGTTACACTGACACTAACAATGACACTGACAGATAATTGTGGTTAAATTACATAATCCCGCGATGTTGCTAAACATATTCTATAAAATGGTTTATTTTAAACAGACCGTTAAAATATGAGGTTAGTAAATAAATAAGTATTACCATGTATACAGACAAAGTGGCAGATTTTTGGCCATTTGTGTGGTAGGCAAAACATTAGTTCCCCCCAGTTCCCCCACCATTTGCTTCATTTTTACGCGCATGTCATCTATCTAGTATAAATATATAACATCCTTGATTAAAACATAAAAATAACAAAAAAAAGATAAGAAAAATGCAACACATTAAAGTCGTAACTACGACGATACTTGTTTAGTTCATAGGAAGTCCAACAGATGCTCCACAGTCTAGATGCTAATTATCCGTCTTGCAAAGTTACAGAACCGGAACCCAAATCTAAATGTTCTACCCATATACACAGATCTTGTGTTTTCTATACACTACAAGTATCAATTTTTATACTATTGAATCTATATCCACATCGGATACTTCAAGTCATTCTTGTCAGTTGTCAAATTAAAGTGTATATAAAATGGTATTTTTCCATTCATTCTGTTTAGCTTTGTAACTATTAAACTTTTAAAAAGAGTCGTTGACATACCTGTCTCAAATATTTTGTGACTACGACTACATATTTACCAATTTTTACTTGAAAGCATAAAACGATAAATTTTTAACTGCAGTGGCGAAAGTTCGATTAATGTGTGTCTCTTTTAGAACTTTCCACAGTTTTTTAATTGTTGTGCTTTCTGTAAATCTACAAAGGTTTTGTGTATGTTAACCCCGATTTTTTTTTCAATTATTTTCTTAAAACAGAAAATCCAAGTGTAAGTTTTCTTACTTTCGGGTTTAAGTCGCGTATGTTTATTGGTTGTTGCCAACGTTTCGCTCGCCATTGCAGGGGAGCATTCTCAAGGCGGAAAAGTCCGATGACTGAAGACCTTGTTCGAGTGTTTATGCCTATATAGGACGGAGAGAATTGGCGGGGATGGGAATTTAATGATGAAAACAAATATTTCCAGGTATTGGAGATTTCGAAACCAAGCTCGCGATTCAAGTTAAGAGGATTATTATGAATCCAAATGGCTTCACAAACTTTACGCGTTTTGTAATGAGGGATTATAGATAATGACTTCACATTAGTGAAATCAATTTTGTGGCCTGTCTCGAAGGAATGTTCAGCAAGCGCCGAATTAGAGATGTTTTGAAGACGTACCGCTCGTTGATGTTCAAGTATGCGTGTCCTAATTTGCCGTTTGGTCTCGCCAAAATATTTCAAATCGCAATTAAGACAACCTACTTGATAAATTCCCGGATTTGAAAGAAAAATTTTGTCCTTTACATTGTTTGTTACGTTAGAGATTTTGAAGTCCGATTTGAAAATAGTCTTTACATTATATTTGTGTAAAATTCGTCCGATTTTGTCTGTGCAGTTTTCTACATATGGCAAAACCGCCAAGGAGACAGGGGGTCGGTTTTTTCTCGAGGTTTTTGATTTTTACTGATGACTTTTTTGATGACACGATTAATATCCTTTAAATTGTTATTGTTTTTGAGAAGCGTATTTTTGACGTGAGCCAGTTCTGAAGACAACAATTCCTTTTTTTGGTAGATTGAATGGGCTCTATATACTAGAGAATTTATGACTGATAATTTTTGGGAGGGATGATGATGTGAGTTCCCAGTTAGGTAACGATTTGTGTGGGTGGGTTTCCTGTAAACTGTATGACCTGGTTCACCATCGGGGCGTTTTGAGACTAAAACATCTAAGATGGGCAATTGGCCCTTGTTCTCTATTTCCATAGTGAATCTAATACTATTATGATGACTGTTTAGATAATTTAAGAAATCCTTTAAGTTAGATTTACCGTATGGCCAGATCACAAAGGTATCATCTACATATCTAATATCTTTTCCTTTTTACTGCAGATTCTTGTATGAAACAATTATTATTTTATGACATCTTAAAATGAAAACTAATTGCTATGAATGTAATATTAAATTATTATTCTCACAGCAGAATATATCCACGGTTCATTATTTGTGTATAGTTGGTTGCAAATAGATAGTATGTATATATGTGTAGCGTATACCAAATAAAAGCACTTGTAGGATATATAAAACTTTTAAAATTATTTAATAACTTTGCCATTTTACTATTAGGCATCCACTCATGATATATTGTGTTACAACACTTCTTATTTATAATAAGGTGGTAAAACAGGAAAAATATTCTTTATGGCTAGGTTTTGAACCAGGGACTCTGGCATAAGCATACACCACTCAGCTATAGGCCACCGAAGCAGACCAAAAATTTCAATTGCACATTGAAATTTTTTATCTCTATTTAAGCGCATTTTCCGCAAGCTGAAATGTAATTTAAGAAGTAAGTCAAGCGTACAAGTTGATTGATCGAGCGTTATTAATGACTTTGCTAATTGTTTTAATACTGTAATGCGATTTTTGTATACCGTGCTGTAATTTGCATTATATTTTTTGTTTTAATAAACAATGCGTATTTAACTAATTAAAATCGCTTGTGGTGTGGTTCCCAACATGGTCCCATGAATTTTGCAGGTGGCGCTTCGCATGGAATAATACAAACAACGCAAAAGCAAAGTTTAATAATTTACTCACAATTAAATTTGCGTGTTAATTTATTAACAAAAATATTTTCCCATGTAAAATGGAAATCAATTAATGACGCTGTATGGGGAGACATTCGGGATTAAAAAGTTTTAGCATTCAGCATCATTTATATTTAATAACGTAGAAGAACCTTAATTGATCGATAGTTAATTAGGACCAATGGTGCTTTTTGTATTTTCTCCATTTTTCAAACAACTACACTGATACACAAATTTTTTAGTAAGAGGACAACTTCCACTATTTTTAAATAAACGGCGAAAAAAGTTTTGTTTTATCCATAAATCCATAAAACTGTAGAGGGCTGATCTAACTTATCTTGGCTAGGTGTCATATTTTTACTTTATCATACTATGTTAAGAATTTGAAGAGGAGATTGAAGAATGCAGCAATGGAATAGAGAAAGAAAGAAAAAAAAAAGGTGCAAAAAATGGTTAAGCACAAAAACACACGGTCGGAACAAGAAACAGAGTAGTGAAGGTACCGAAAGGACTGCGGAAGAATTTTAAGAAAAAGACCTATCTTAAAGATAGGTACTACAGGGACATTTCAACGGTACAAAGACCCTAATTTATAGAAATGTAATGAAGTTAGGGAAAGAGTAAACGAAGAAAAGATTGTGAACCGGGGGGAAATTAAAAACAACATCAAAATTCTTAAAAACAACAATGTATGTAGCAAAGAGCCTTGAATCCAAAATAAACACCACAAAAATGCACGGAAGCTTATATTTAATCTATTTTCAAAAAGCAAAAATTTTGGGGCATTAATGTAACATTTTTCATGGACAGTTGATATGGCAGGAATAGACGAAGATTATATATCAACCATATCTACACTCTCCCACACTTATTGATAAATGGTTAGGAAAAAATAAAGACGTTCACATTGCTTTTATAAATCTTAAGAAAGCCTACGGCATGGACGGAGAATATATAAACAGTATAAAGTGTGGTGATGATACAGTAATATTTGCTGACAGTCTTGAGAAACTGCAATAACTAATGACCAGAATAGCGGAAATCAGTCAAAGGTATGGACTTCCACTTGGAATCAAGAAAAAAAGTACATGATAATATCCAAAAACACAGACTATCCTGGCAAACTAATAGTCAACGCCAAAGTAATTGAGAAAGTACAAACATACACATACCTCGGTACAAAAATCAATAACAGATGGAACCACCCACTTGAAATAAAATTCTGAAAAGGGAAATTTAGAAGCGCATTTCGCAAAATGTTAAATCCATTCAGAGTTCACGATTTACCCTTGTCAATGACGATCAGATTACTAAAATACTCTTATCTTACCAGTACTACTATACGGAGTGGAGTCGTGGACTTAAACAGGAGCCAGTTGCAAAAAAAATTGGAAGCATTCGAAATGCGACTATACCGACGCATCCAAAAAATCCCTTGGATAGCTATGTGACCAACGAAGATGTTCTTGAAAAAATTGGCAAAAAAAAACTCATCATAACAATAAAATCGCGAAAGCTAGAATACCCAGGACACATTATGAGAAACAACCAACTATACGGATTGTTACAATTAATTCTACAAGCCAAAATGGAAGGAAAAAGAGAACCAGAAGGATCTGGTTGAAAAAAGTTCGAATCGCAATGATGATTGCCAACATCCAAAACGAATAGGCACTCTAAGAAAAAGACATGGTTGCTTTATGTCACTAACACCTTTTCAATTTTTAAAGAATATTTTATATTTATTTTTCTCCAACATACACTAAAACCATAAAAGAGAAGATCATCTGGAGCCAAACTATGTTTCCTTCTATATTTCCTTCTATCGGTTGGTGTTCACCGAAAAATTTGTTTTGAAATATGTGTATCGTCCATTCTTTTAACATGACCGTATCAGCATAGTTGTTGCCGCCAAATGTCTTAGATGATGTTCTTTTCAACTTTCATAACTTCTGTTTTATTTCTGATGTGTTCACTGCGAGAGAAGTAGCTGTTTGTCGCCAGTGGTCCATTTCAGTAGCATTGTTTATTTTCTTAGATTTTGTGGATTTGCCATACATAGAAAACAAAGCTTTTAAATATAGTGTTAAAGTCAGTGTAATGAGTTAAGGGCTTCTATCACTTTCTTTCTTTTATTTATTATATCTGGCACCTTTTTCACATCTTCCTACCGCGTTTTTACCTTATTAATTGTCAGGCCCTGTTTTTGATATTCTTCTAGTTATTTTTGACACATGTATGGTGGATCTTACCTGTCATGGGTACTAACCATCTGGTCATTTGCAAAACAAAAGCTGTATAGTGATGACATGTCTGAAATTGATTCGCCGGTTCCCTAATTTTTCCTCTTCCACTTACGTAGGGCTTGGTCTAAGTAGAATTAGAATAGCGTAGAGGATATGCAGTAATCTTGACGTAATCTCTTTGTTATGAGGAAATATTCTGAGTGTTCGTCTTATTTTAACTCTTGATACCGGTTTTTGGTAGAAATATTTAACTGCATTTATTGCTGTAATGTTTATTGATGCTATTCCTATAGCTTTCCATAGTTTGTTCACCGGGACATTATCTTTCTTCGTGGCAATTTTCATCTCTATTACGTGTCAGAAAAAATATTTCTGCAAGACTTTTTTTATTAATTAGAAAGTAAGACATAAATAAACTGCTCTAATGAAAGACTTTAACGCAAGATTGGCAGTAAAAACGAAGGAAAAAGAAATGGAATGGGATCTCATGACATAGGAAACCTTTCCGAAAATTTTTAAATATTTTTAGTTTCCTTAAACCAACATAACCGGACTATCGGTGAAACAATATCCTCGCATCAAAACTACCTTATAGTCACCAGGGTATCTCCTGATGGCCATACTTAAAACCAAATCGGACCACATTGGCATCAAACGAACGTAGAGTGATTCCCTTTTGGATAAACGCAACAAAAGTAAAGCTGATAGCTGATAGCTACCATCACTTTGTAATAGGACAAATCAGACTAAATGTAGCAGCAGTCACTAAAAAATTTGAAAGTGCCTTTAAGTGGTACAACATTGACAAACTCAAAGACCAAGTACTTGCGAAGTGCAAGGAAGAGCAACGTTCAAAGAAGGCAAACTTACACGTAGAACACCTAGGAGTTGATGAGTCATAAGAAAAGACACATTTTTAGAAACCTCCAAAATTTTAGGCTTTAGAGAACCCAACAGAAAAGAGTGGAGTGACACTGGATACATGGAATATAATTACAGCATTGAAGAAAAAATTTGCCAAACATCATGTCGTACCATACAAGAGACGCTGAAAGTAAACCACTCTCAAGAAACATTAAAAACAGCATTAAAAGCGATAAAAGGACATGGTTTGATAATATTGCCAACGTTTCCCAATCAGCAGCATACAACAATAATATGAAAGATATTTAAGTTTACGAAAGAACTCTCTAATAGAGCGAAAGCACTGCAAGTCTAAGCTTATCAAATCTATGGTAAATACTCGTAATAGCTAAAAAACAACTAACCAGGTGGCAAGAGCACTTCCACGACCTACTGAGATTAATGAACCCTAATTCCCTTTTGAATCAGACGAAGCGCGTGTACCATTAAACATCGACACACAACCACCAACAAGGGCAAAAGTAAGGAAAGCCAACGAAGAACTGAAATATGGAAAAGGACAAGGGATTAATAACATACCCGCAAAAATGCTAAAGGTTGTTAACTAAACCTCCACAAATTTATTGCTACCACTACTGCAGAAAATATTGGTGCAGAAAACTTTTCCAAAACAATGGAATAACGGGCAACTAATGAAACTACCTAATAAAAGGCAACCCCAGCGACTGAAATAACTGGAGAGAAATCACACCACTTACCACCGCATTAAAGATACTATGCAAGATTATAATTAGTCGAATGAGCAAATATATAGAACCAACACTAAGAAAAGAACAAGAGAGTTTTGGACCAGGAGGATCAACAATGGATCAAATTAATATAATGCGAATAATAACGAAACAAACAGTGGAATAACAAACTTCAGTATTTTTACACTTTGTAGACTTCCAGAAAGCATTTGGTATAATCACATGGAAAAAGTATATGAGCAGCACTTCAGCGACGCAGAATACCTTCGAAAATAATCAGCATGATGTAAGTAGCCTACCAGGACTTCTTATGCCAAATAAAACACAAAGGGAATCAATGAAGTTATCAAAAGTAATTAAGGTATCAGCTGATGTAAAAGAAGGATGTTCGCTCTCTCCATTGATATTTTTAATAGTGCTGGACCTAAGGTAACAGAGTCTTGAAGAATTCAAAAGAAACTTCTTCTCGGTGATTCAAAAGACTAAAAGACATCGATTACGCTGACGATATATACCTTATGTCCAACACACCAGGGTACATGTTTGAAAAATCAGCAAAACTCCAAAAAGAAGTGGCTGACATGGGCCTACACATCAATATTGGCAAAACAGAGAATATGAGTATATGTACAAACGATAACAGATCAGTACAAATTAATGAAGAGACAGTGGAAAGATACAAACTATTTTGCTACCTTGAAAGTTTACCAGCCGGAAATTAAAGGGCAGATTTAGACATTGCTTTGAAAATAAACAAATCAAAAGAGGCGTTTGGCCAGCTCAACAACATCTAATAATCCTCCTTAGTTTTCAGAAACACAATCATAAAACTATCTAACAGCAACGCAAAATCTATTTTGCTGAATGGCAATGAAATCTGATGATGAAGTATCAAAAAGTATCACAAATAAAATTTAAGTATTTACAAATTGGTGTCTAAGAAGAATCTGATATCCATTAAGTTTAATATAAATAAGGCGATGGAAATGGAATTGGATTAGTCATATCCTATGAAAATGCCCGAAGAATATTGCCAAACACGGACTTGGATGGCACCCGCAGAGAAGTAAGTGGCAGAGGCAGAGGGAATGACAGAAGACCACCTAGCATCGCACGGCCCATAATGAAACAGCATCCTCTGGCAAATCGTGGAATGAGCGGAGAGTCGTGGCCAAGAATCATGCCAGATGGACACTAGTGGTAAAAGCCCTATGTTCCACTGGGTGATACAGAAATTGAAGAAAGGACTTTTTTATATAGGGCGATTCTACAATTTGTCACTGAGCTACACTTATAGTTATTATATTTGCTACATGAATCTTTTCGTGAATATGTGTTATCCATGATTGTCTCAATTTGCATACTTTGGAAATATTTTGGTTAACATATCCAATAACCTTTGCGATCCGCTTTTATTAGCTCATTATTTATTTCTTCCGATTCATTTGTACTTTCATATTTCATAGATTGTCTTGCTTTTATTATATATTTGGTGAATTTGATTTCTGTACCTTGAAGTCGATAGACTACGGGCGATGGTGTCATATACCTATTCAGCCAATTCTTGTTTATAGTGTTCTTACCATTTCTGAATGATATAATTGGCATATTTACTTTTTGTCATTTTTCTGATCTAATGATTCTTATGAATTTCAAGGCTTCTGAAGATCTTGTTCTACCCAAATATGTATTGATTTCTAAATATTTTTTCACCCACATATACGTTTTTATTTGATAGCTTCTTAAATTTTGTCTGCTCTGTGCCATATTTTTCTTTATTTTGTTTGCTTAAATCTTCAGAGGGCTTTTTTGGCTGCATTTCGCATATGCTCATATACATCATCGAAAGGCTCATCCAAATAGTTGTAACACTGTCTTCATTTAGTAAATATAGATTATATAAGACGGGTTCCACTTTGTTAGTATTGGAGGGATTATCTTCTGTACAGTTTTCTTTCTTAAATGCTACTTTAATTTTCGATTTTACCAGTTATTGATCACTTCCACATCTTATGCCTCGATATATTGTACTATTCATTTCGTTTATTGTCTAATAATGATGTGGTCGACTATTTACTTTAGGTATCTTGTTTCCTGAGTCCATGTTATTTTGGGGATGTCTTTGTGTTGAAAAAAGCCGTTTAGAATTTTCAAGTTATGTTGCTTGCGGATTTTAATTAAGTATTAATGACGTCAGCCCTGTTACTGGCATTAAATTACGTAAAAATTAGGCTAAAAATGATTTACACTAGATTTTGAAAGCACTTGCTGAAGTTTTAACCTAAGAATTAATCCAACAATGCCCTGCTTGTCGCAGAGTTTAAAATTTTATTTTTTGCGCCATTCTTGCTTACTGTTCTAAGAATTTTTTTAATGATTCTTGTATCACTTTCTTCCGAGTTTACTAATTGAAAAAATTACACATTTTAACATTGTGGGCCGCAAAAATACAAGTATCTAGCCTGAATCGACACTAGGACCGCAGTTGAGGACCACTGTAATGAAAATAAATTATATTTTTTAACTGAAATATTAAAACAATGTTAAACATTGCTAATAATTGTGTTATATGACTCCTGAAAATACCTTTATTGTATTCGGTTATTAATTGTTTAATTACGCCTTGATTTAAATATGTTTCAATTTTAAATTTCTGATGAAAGATTGATAGGGTACAATTGTAATTGCAAGTTGGGATGAAAAGGTAAATTACAATTTGTGCATCGTACGGATATTCTGAGTGACTAGTTAATTAATTTATATTTGAGACAAATTGAAATTTCAGATTGAATCGCGAGGTGAGTCGTGAGTTAAATGTTGAATCAAGTGATAGGTAAAATTACAGGTATATTTGAGTCGTGCAGTTTCGAGGAGTTTCGTGAAATGTTCGTAAAAGTCGCGCGTAGAAGCGGCGCGTCGCGTCGGATAAGTTCTTGGACCGTTTTCTGCTTCAAACTGCATCCGACTCGCGTCCGGTAAACGCGCGTGTGTTCAGTGTTCCGTCATGGCCGGAAACATCGTGGCGGAATGGTTGCGATCATTGCATCTCGGCCAATACGCGGAAAGTTTTATTGACAACGGTTACGATGATCTGGAAATATGCAAACAAGTCGGAGATCCTGATTTGGATGCTATTGGAGTTTTTAATCCAGTTCACCGAAGTAGACTTCTTCAATCCGTTCGTACTTTAAGGGAAGAAGGGGCTGCTTCTGTGTATTTCTCCCTGGAGGAAAGTGTGGCCGTGCATGAAGAGTGTTTGTGTGACAATGTGAGTGCTCGATCATCCCGAACCTCTTCAGGACGCTGTTCAGATAAGGAAGCGGCTTCCAGCCGCATCGCTATCTCGCCGGCTGCTTCTTCATCTACCGAAAGTGGCCAAGAAGTTGCTAAGTATTTAGATGAATATGAAGAGGGTAAAGCGGAACTTGTCAAGATTCCCAGGATGCAACTCAAGATGCTACTGCGAGAAAAGTTAGCTCAGGATGGCATCAGACTTACTTGTCAACCATACTCAACACCGGTAAGTTGACCTGTCCACGTGGATTTAATGCAAGAAAATGTTACTCCCTTTATCATCACCTAAGCCACGTGCATGCACCACTGGACTCAAACAAGTCGGTGGTTAAATTTGAACTCTCATCCATTAATTACCGTTCTTTAACCAGCGGCACGTTTTTTAAATACCTCATTTAATTCCTGCTCTGCTCGGAATATTTTTTAAAGGATGAACTCCCGTTGAGTTATTTTTTATAGCAAACCCTTTTTTGCGACTAAAAACTTTGCACAGTTATTAATAAACATTGCGCTGGAGTAAAATGTACTAAATAAATACTTTTTTGCAAAATGTTGCACACACCATGGTCTTGTTATTGTTTTTGTTTCAGTCGTTAACCCTAATCAGAGAGCAGTTAATATTACGTTTTGTTGTAAAAACTTGTCGTGGTCGTGGAGAATAACCGGACGAGTTGATGCATACCGAAGAAGCCGAACGGTCAGATAACCCGTTGCAGATAGCCTCTGTTAACTTTGCGCAAATAATTAACGTGTCCCTCGCGAAAGGATTACTTATAATCCTTAAATTGCTGCTGCATATTAAAGTATCCATTTTTATAATAACAAGCGATTTGCATAATTTATAAACCCGCAAAAATCCACCCTTTTCCAACGGAAGGGAATAAATTGAAATGATAAAAAGGCGCGCGTTGAATATCGTTACTGAGTTTGTTTTAATCTCCTCCATTGTCTGCGTCTGCGGCATTCCAGACGGGAAATTATTGTTTTGGGTCTAAGTGTGCCTCTTTGATGGTGTAGTCGTAACTAGATATGGGGCACTAAAACTATTGGCTTGGAAAATTTGAGGCTAAACAATCACTAAACATAAACCTCGCATTCAAAGCAAATTAACCAACTATTTGGGATCTATTGGGATGATTTGATATACATTAAAAATTACGACGTGTTAAGGACCTAATTAAGATTTACTTTGTGTACTGTGAAAGAAACATATATTTAAAATAAAATTTTTACTTATATGGTCTTGATCAAGATATTTAAAATCTCAAAAAGCACGCTAACAAATTGGTCCAAAAAACCAATATAAATCTTAAAAAGTAAAATTGGTGGATTTTTTGAGATTTTTAGTGGTTTTGAAGAACTTTATTGCATTTAGTAAATTTCTATTTATTTTGATTGAATTTTTGTGTCTTTGAAAGAAGCTTTTGTGGTTTTAGTGCGTTTTCATTGTGGATACATATTTGCTAGAAAAATCTTCCATAAACCAAAGTTTCTCTACAAAAATAGTCCAATAATTGTTAATTTATTATAGATTTTATAGAATTTTCAATGGTTTGAATAGCTTTTTCGTGTTTTTTGAAAATTTTAGTGAATTTATACTGTTTTTTTATGCAATTTCTAGTGGTTTAAAAAATTTCATATTTTTGATAATAAAATTCTTTCTGAAGGGTTATTTCCTAGAATATAAAATCCAAAACCAAATTAAACGTAGCACAGATCAATCTATGAAAAGCAAAGCTGGCTGCTAAATTATGGTTACTAATTACTTAATATAATTAATTAGTAAAATCTTTTTAAGTTCAGCGAGATCTACTTAAAATCAGACCACCATCGACCGGTAGATCGCGATCGACTGGTTGGGCACCCCTGCTCTAGACGTTTAAACTGTGGGCTTATAAATTTGCCAAACAAAAAAATATTTCTACCTATATGCGATCTGTAATATACATTAATATACATTAAAATATAGGAAAGCTTCAACAAACTGCTCAATACAAGATTTCAAGGAGTATATCCATGAACCATCTGCTTTTTGCATGGTGCCTCGAAAATGAGCCATAAAATTTAAAGCGTTTTATTCAGTGGAAATGGTTTGCCTCTTATAATCTAAAATAAGAGGTTATGTCATTTTTTTTAACTGTGAGTAAAACTTTCTAACAAACCTTGATGAATACCTTGGTTAGTTCCGAAAAGAACTTGTTTTGTTTGAGCGTGTCCAATTTGCTTACACAGGTAAAACACAATTAAACTTTGACTGTCGGCCAATGATTGAAACATCCAAACATCTAATAAATTGCACAGGATTACCAGCATTAAAATATCAAATGTCGTTTGGGCTGTCTACCTACTTGATCACGTGGTTAGTAATCAATCTCGATGGGCGTGTATTATCATTTCATTTTATTTTTTTATGAAAAGATAGTAATTATAGCTGTGTCTTCTGTAAAGTGAAGTGTAGCGCTGATACTATAAAAGTATTACTTTAAGTCCATTGCATTATGATTATCGTCTTATTGAGAAAGACGCTGGGGGGAAGAAAAACTATTGCGTGAAAGTGTAGTCGTCAATACAGGGTTTTAATTTATTAGTAATATTGACAGGGATTTTGTACCGGCGTGAAAAAGTGCATTTTTCCTAATCATTTTCACTGCTGAACCCCTAAATATGTTTGCGGAACCCAAGGGTTTAAATCTGGGTCAGTTTGTACTTTGATTTAATTCCTCGGGACTCCCTGGTGCTGGTGCTTTGCAAATAACATAAGTTCTATCTTCAAATTACCTACCCAGTTATTCATTTAAGGACATAAAAATTTGGCAAAAAGACAGTTTACAAAGCAATTGGTTGAGACATGTAATTACAGATTTATTAGTACAAAATGATTATAACTACATATTTCTTTATTAATGATCCATCTACTTGCAGCAGCGATGCTCAAACGATCGATCCCTGTGGACTGGTCGATCGTAAGTGCTTTTTAGATCGCATTAACTAGCTATTTTTCGTTTTATATTTTTTGGACATTTCTGTCACTTATTTCACTTGCAATTTGTTTGAAAGAAGTGATTACATTAAAATGCAATTCCATACTTCGCAAATGCATGCAATTCGTCTTTGCAATTAAAAAATAAATTCTACCTACTAATCACTTGTCGCCTATACTTTTATGGTAGATCAATAATAGAATCGGTTTGAGCGCCACTTACCCTCATGGCTTTTTACTGTTCTAATTATGTGTGTTATTAGAGCTTACTTGTACTTTAAAAGGTCGCTTCCGTCTACCCAAAATGTTATTTAGTTATCGGGAGTCGAAGCCGAAATTCTTGAACCAATATGATTATTCTCTTCATTAGTTTTTATTACTGATCAGAAATATTTGTATAATAATTTTTTTACTTATAGATAATATTACGCGTTCTTTGTGTAACGTTTTGTTTTAATTTTTGATAATATTAAGAAAAATAACTCGCTTTTAGGACACTGATGATTTTATAAAAAAATTGCAAATGTTTCGATTGTCATTAAGGCTTAATGCGAAATTGTAATTAATAATAATTTAATAAAAATTCCATTTTCTTCTTAACAAATTGTCAGTTAAATTAACTTTTCTTCTTTAAGATTTTTAAAAATATGCTCGTAAATTGCAAAATTCACTTTAAAAATATCAAAATTTATTCATAAATGTTAAAAAATTGCTTTAATTAATGTGTCAAAATGCATTAAAATGTTAAAAATATGTGCGAAAATTGCAAAAATATAGTCGAACCTCTGTAAATCTAATCATTATCACAAAAAAAATCAAGTTACAGAAATAACTACAAAATGCTATTTTGTAATTTGCGACAAAAATCGACATATTAAATAATTTGACTTGTAGAAGTTCGAGTTATGGAAGTTTGACTATATATTTAAAAATAGCAAAAAATCGTTAAAATTCGTTATAAAATGCGAACCGCTAGAAATGCCAAAATATTTCAAAAAATGTCAAAATAACACTGAAACATTAATATGGGAAAAAATCCGCTCGAAAATTGCAATTCATTTAAAAATTGCAAAAAGTCGTATTAACATGGCAAAATATTAAAAATTCGCTATAAAATGTTAAAATTTATCTGAAAGTAACAATAATTTAAAAGCAATTTTTTTTTTGAAAATATTTGTTTCTTATCTACTACGTGGTTTTCTGCCTTATTCTTTGTCAAAACTGTTAAGTATCACGTTTTCTTGTCCACGTTGATCCCTGTACACACTATCACTGTCAACGATGTCCATTGTCAATCAATTTTCTTGTTTATTCCTTGTTCCTTATTCAATTTTTGGGAAAGGAATAACGTAGGCAAAAAAAATTTTTAGGAAAAAAACTAGACAATTTTTCTTCAAAATAATGTTCTAGCGCAAATAAAGTTTTTCCAAACGAAGTTTCTTCCAAATAAACCAAATAAAATACTTTTGTAAATTAAGTTTTTTTATCATTCTTTGATAATTGAACCTTATTTTTTTCTGTTGCCAGTTGCTTGTTTGCGTGTTTTCTATTTCAAAAGGGTAACATCGCTGTTGCCAACATATTGGTGTTTGTGTTCATTTCTTATTAATTTTCCGCTATTGGTCGTATTGAGCAAAATATGATGGCCAAAAAAATTTCCAAAAATTATCTTTGTCACCGTCTTCTTTTTTGTTTTTTGGAATGGGCAGCTATTAACACAAGTAAGCCTCACAAACACCACCATCAATGCCAATGTCTGAAAATTTTGAATTTTACTAATTTATGTGTGGACGCGCAACGTTACTGACAATATCTATTCATATTAATGTTTTTGTGCCTTAACAAGGTGAGTACCAAGCATTACACAAAAGTTTGGGGAACACTTCATCTTTTTCCGAAGAGAATATTTGAGAAATATCGAAAGTAATCGATACTAAAATTCATTTAAGAAGAGTATTTTTGACTACGCCTTTTCCGGCAGTGCAAGTGGTTAAAACGTGTAACAAAAACTGCGCCACGCAAAGTGTCACACTTATCTGTCTCTAAAATAAAAATCGTAGAATAATAATCCAAACGTCGATAGAAAGCTTGTATAGTACCATATATTATAAAACTTACATTACTGAGGTATCCAGAGACTAATGCTCCTTCCATAGCTTGTCATCTGAATTCATTGTAACTGTAAGTTTTTTTACTTTCGGGTTTAAGTCGCGTATTTTTATTGGTTGTTGCCAACGTTTCGCTCGCCACCGCAGGGAGCATTCTCAAGGCGGAACATTGACAATGACATTGGAAAGTCTAAATTCTAAATTCATTGCAAATGTTTCGCCCGGCTGTTTTTTGAACACCAAATTTTACATATTTCTCTTTTATTTTATTTCGTTCCTCCTGCTTGCATTTTATAGGTTGTTTGGACACCACCAGTGTTTTAGTAGTAGAAAGCAGTAGAAATCTTCATGTTGTATATTTTGGCCGTGTTTTTGAACTTAAACAGTAATTACAGAAACCACTTTTCATGTTATATTCTGATTCTGCAATTATTACCGCATCGTCTGCGTAACACGGTATACTTTTATTTTTCTGTACCCGACGTTGTTCTTTACGCTGTTGATTAATTTGTCTATCACTAAATTGAAAAGTGCTTTCTCCTTGTCTTACCCCAGCGGTACATTTAATATTTTCCGTCAATCCTCTCCCTGTGTGGATCTTTTTTGTGGTATTTATGTTTCTTTATTAGTTTCGATGGATTATTTTTGCTTTGTACTATTTTTATTATATCATATAGATTAATTCAATCAAATGCGTTCTTTAAGTCAAAAAAAGCACATATATGTTGGTGCGTTAAATTCGATCGCTTTCTCAACTAACTCAAAAACTTCATTTGGAGGTGTTTTGTTTTGAAAGAAACTCTATTAAAAATGCAAAAAAAATAATTGATTTTGTAACGGAACCAATATTTAATTGCATTCTAGATCGCTATAGTAGGTAACCACTAACCAGTCGCACAGTCTGCCTATTTTAAATCATGATAAGGTGGCGTTGGGTGTATGAAATTTTGCTAATCGTTTCTGCGTATCCAATTCGTATCTATAAATTTTTTCGCAAACGTGATAAAGGTCTTTTGTGTCGAAATTACTCAAAGTAATAGCACGTGCTTAACTTGACTCTTTGCTGCATGTATTTTGTAATCAAAATCGTGCTCCAAAGCGTGACTGGTTTTTCTAATACAGGTGGGTTGAATTTTATATTAATTTATTAGTTGTTTGTATTAAGATACTCAATAATTGTTACTTTTGTATAATTTAGATTTTTGATATGTTTTTTAATATAGCACCACGTGCATTTCAACTATTGTAAGCACACAACAAGCAAAAAAAACTAATAACTAATACTATGAAATTTTCCACATAAAATAAATAAAGCCTTAAACTATATTCTTCGGAGTTTGATTTTTCTGAGTTTTTCTGAGCTGGACATAAATTTTGATCCCCGAACCGATCCCTTTCCGCTGGCAATTACCCTATGATCAATCAGTTCCACTACAGCCTACAGTATGAAATATCAAAGAAACTTTACACTAAGAAAATACTTTAATTGAAAAATATTTAATTTAGGAGAAGCTTCATTTCTAAAAAAAAGGAACATTATTTAGTAAAAAACTTTATTTGGTAAGAAAACTTCAAATTTCAAAGGAAGTTGACACGAAAAAAAAAACTTCATTTGGGGACCGCTGTATAAATATACTTACTAAGATAACTCTTGTGGCTTCAAATTTTCAAAATTAACATATGCATATGTACTTTCAAATTTCTTTCATATGTCTTTTTTGTCGACTAGCTATCGTTAAGCAATGAGGTGCTCACCGATAGTTAGTCATTATAAAATAATTAAGGAAACTATAATTAATTTTCTTAATCATTTAATAACGTATTTTAATCAAAACACAAAAAAACTTGTGACAAGTGACATGCTAATTATATTATTTTAGAATTAATTGTTTAGGAAACGCATTTCGTGACTTACTAGTGTCATGCAACTTAATATGAAATAAAATATTTGTTTCATACAAATAAATTTCAATATCACTGCGACTGTAACAATAAATAATTCAACAACAATTCGTTGGTGCATATTTATAAACTTCATCCAGAACTATAAAATCGATGCGAGGCGCAATATATTTATATAAATTGATATTGCAAAAATTCATTCCCTAAACGTCGCACACCCGGAATGCCGCCCGAGTTGAACGTCCCTTCTGTAGATCGTGAAACTACGATTTCACAAGAAGGTGACGCTGAGACCGTTACAAAACATTGGGCAGGAATAGGGGCTTCAATCAAGGAATTCCTTTTTCTACATTTAAACTTTATTAAAAAAGATCACAAAAACGGGGGCAAATTAAACGACGACGATGAGTTTACGTTTTGGCCACCAACGTTATTTGATTTGGAACAACTTGTTTGAAATAAGGTTTAGGTTTTATTAAAGTAAAGCTGAAAAAGTGTTCATAAAATGCAATTTAAATTTTGGAAATGGATTAATGATTCAAATGTATTGAATAAGACAACGCTGATAATACCCAAGTTCCGAGTGATTACCGAGTGATAATAGCTAACTTCGGTTAAGTGTAAATGTTTCTGTGGGAGTTTACTTTTCAATTTCCTTTTTAAACCTACAAGGATGTCTTTTATGTCTTATATACCTAACTATATTACTCATGACCTAGTAAAAACCGGCCCCGCTACCTCTGGTTCGCATTCCGGCGGATCCGAGCTGCTTTGTTTGACAGTGACCATCGCACTCTCATTCTTATGCTGCCCTATGTTTGTTTTCTATCACTTAAAAACGCTTCTGGAAATATTTTCATTCACAAATTGCATTTATTATCAACTGAATTTATATAACACCAATAATTTTCTTGCATTGATCAATCATTTTTAGACAACTAAATTAAAATCGGAAATAATTTGAATTGAGCTCTAAAAATTATTGGAAAGGATAATGAATCGGTTTTAATATTCTATTTGTGATCGTGAAGTATAAATGCTTCTGTTGATTGCATTATGCCTGTGTTGGCTCAAGAAGCATTCATGCGAGGATAGTTGAATGATTTTTTTTATTTCACCTTTATGAAGTGTACACAGATGCAATAAAATGCTTATATAAAGTAAAGGTGTATAAAATATCTGTACAATTCGTTATTGAATGGTTAGGAGAGTCGCATTCCGAGGCAGCATATCAATCAGGCCACGAAGATATCGCATTAGCATTTCTTGACTAGCCGGTTATGCTTCGGCTTACTTGCATCCCGATAATACACATGATTCATTCTCTCCATAATAAAAGTATCATACCCTAATACCTTTCCATCAAACTCTTCGTACGCTCGTAATCCCCAAGACACGACCTTTATTAAAGCCCCGTATTACATAACCCATTTACATATATGCATATGCACACTTGTAATTTACATATACAACAGTATTAATCAGCAAACTGATGGAAATTAATTAATTTTACTTTTGGAAAGATTCGTAGTGTGTAAATTTTATTGCTCACATGTCTGAGTATGAGAAAATGACTAATTGTCTGATAAACTGTGAGAGATAATGTTTACTTTAGTATTTTATTATTGTGCTCACTCATCAGGAGAATCGCTGAAATCTACATTTCCTTTGTTGGATGTTTCATGTTGCTTTTGTAAATACATTCAACTACTTTATGTTTGTATCAAGCTAATAATAGTCCGCTCTTAACTTTTTTTGTTAAATATGCGTTTAAAATTCAGTCTCAACCCCTGAATATGAAAAGATGACCGCCCGCAATGTGGCACGGCGATTAAAGATAGGTAAACCAGGTAAAAATGGGCAAAAAAATCGGCCTCTAAATATTAAAATTAATGAAATTTTTGTCATCGGGGTTTTCGTCCAGCCCGATCGAATGCTGTTTTCCGCATTCCGCTTCGTGGCGTCTCGACACTAATTTTCAATTTTTACAGGGTTACCGAGAACTTTTATAGGGCTCAGAAAAAGTTCCTGCCAGTTTCCAAAAGCTAATAGAGAAAAATTTCCCAATATTTCGAAAATCTAGACCATGCACCCCCAACATTTGCTAAAATTAAAAATAAATTTTACGAAGCGAGGGCCTGACGTTTATGAGTCGTAAGACTTTTTTTTGTAAATCTTTAGGTGATCTAAAAAAAAATATTTTAATTTTTTTTATCAGAGGTACATTTTGCGAGATATCGTCGTATTTATCATCTTGGTTTGTTTGTATATTTTAAAACATACTTGAAATACTTTGTTATGATGAAAATATGAAAAAAATAAAATTTATTCTTATAACTAATTTTACAATGTCCCGATGTGTCTATGAATGAAATTTATTATACGATTCTTAATTGCGTTAAGCAGACCATACACCAAGTATGTCAAACTCGCGGCCCGCGGGCCGCATGCGGCCCGCAATGTTTGTTTTTGCGGCCCGACACGGCCAATATAACATCACACAATCACAAATAATAATAACTAACCGATGCAGAATTAGATATAGAATCCGCTAAACATTTTACTCGTTTGTACTACATATATTTTGAGTCATGTGGTATGTACCTAGTGAAATTACGCCCCCCCCCCAATATATACAAATAAAACTATGTATCTAGGAATATTGAAGTTTTCTTTGCGGCCCACCAAAAGTTAAGCACTGGTTATTTGGCCCAAATTAGCTTTTAAGTTTGACATCCTTGCCCTACACGATCAGTAATACTGTCATTCCAAAAACTGTCTGTATTTGACTGATGAATCATCACAAATAGTTGTGGTTTCGGAGTTTTTTAAAACCTGCAAAGCATAAAATGTCCTTGAAGTTGGGACATACACCTCATCAGCACTAGATTCTAATCGCTTGAAGAATTTTTTTAGTTCGAAAGTTGGAGAGTAATGTATTAGGCCGTAATTTCTTATTGTTCGGTAAACTGTACTTTTTGAATTCCGAATTTCGAGTTTATAAACTCTTCTATTAACTCTCAACCTCATCTTCAACCTATTTAGGTTCAAGTAATTCGTCATCCATTTTTTAAAACGACATATGTACTTTATTAGTTTCGGTTTATTACACGAAACTATAATCGTGGCCTATACTGATACGGCTATATCAAAATATCTAAATATTCGTCATTATTTTCATCATTCCATCACGAACAGTAATACTATCAGTATTCAATTAAATCAATGCGTGAATTTTTTTTTT
>JARJDX010114581.1:0-19421 GCA_030264735.1 Gymnusa sp. GC000175 | reverse complement strand
TTTTAAGAATGTTTCAATTGTCTTTTGGTTCAATTGTGCGATGCTTCAATTGTCCATGGTTCAAATGTCGCATGGTTCAGTTGTCGGCTGGTTCAATAGTGGAGCGGTTCAACTGTCTTACTGGGTGATTTGTCAGGGAATCCTTTTCTACATAAATCTTTTGGGACAAAAGTGCTATGACCAGAGAAAGGATGCAAATATTTGTTTCATGGATTATTGACGTGCATTATAATCTATTAAACATAAACTGTTAATGCGTATACTTGATAAAATTGCGATAGACATCAGGATCATTCGAAACTTGTACTGGAATCAAACTGCAGAACAGCACCAACAACAGATACGTCAAGGCTGAAACAAGATTAACAAAATCTATATGTGGAAATAGTTTTCTTAACAGTATAAGAAAAAACACACATACAAGACGAGATAAGGAGACAACACTTGTCACACTGGAAAAGTTAATAACGCAGCTGCAAATCTTTATGGGTAAAATAAACATAAGAAGTAAAGAATATGGTCAAAACGTAGAACGTGTGTCGAGATACAAATATTTAGGATGTATACTGAATCATAAACTGACGACGAACAACGCCATAACAACTTTTCTTAAATGAAATCCTTTGCTGGATCTACGAATGCGCGTGGTCAAGTATGGCTTTCTATCTTATCATACGGCTCAGAGACGTGAAGCGTTTAAGATGTGGATATTTCGACGTTTTCTGGGAATATTATGGGTTGACTCTTAACCATACGTCACGAACCAAGCAGAGTTAAACAGAGGAGTGGACAGGAATTTTTAACCATATTAAAACAATGAAAGGAATCATATCTGCGCAAAATGAAACATGCTACAGCTCATTCTTTTGGAAAAAAATAACGGCAAGCGGGGCAAGGAAGGACACAGATCTTATAGCTACGCGACATCAAAAACTGCTGTGGAGTTCAAGATATGGAAAAATATTCCGACTCACCGCAAAGGGCTCCCTAAATATAGATAATTAATTTTCGAGATTGATTGTTGTAATTTTTCAACGTCATTCGCGATTTAAGCCAAATGGGTAATAAGCACCAAATGTAAACAAGCGCTCATTTTACATTGGGTTTAGTTTAAATTGCTTGCTTGCATCCTATCTGCATTGATGCGCAATACCAAAATATCCGCCAAATGGAGAGCGCTTGGCTTGAATGGCGAATTGATCGATATAAAGATGGCGAATTGTATAATATTTATCACTTACCTTTACAAGCTGAAAGGAGGCAAATACATTAACAATATTAGTAGTAAAAAAAAATCAAAACAAGACAATTCCACGTAGAATATTACAAATATTATAAACATATTCCTAATAATAGATAAACTAAATTTATATGGCAAAGCATCAACAAAAAATTAATTTGAAATATTTTTATTTTGAATAATGGTTTCTATATTTGGACAAAAAATTGTTATTTGTTTTTCAATTCCTTGTAGACTGAACATATTGAAAATTTCCCCATTTAATGTATACATAAAAAGAATATTTTTTTATAACAAATGGTACACCATATTGAATAATTCTAGTAAATAATGGAAACAAATATATAATTAATAAAGCAACAATTAAAAAAATCAAAGTGCGAAAACGAATTGCGCATTTTTTTATAAAGAAAATTTTGCTAATTGCAATATAGATGTTTTTAATAGTTGCTCTACTTGATTCTAATTTATTTATCTAACAACAATTTTTTGGTATCTACAGTCTATTACATTTAAAGCTTATTCACAAATCTGAGTTCATTTTTTTTTTAAATAATATATAACATAAATATATTTGGTATTGCAACTAATCGTGAATGAATATCGATTTGAATTGATTTGAAAAATATTTCAAAAAAATTGCACATGTCGATTGCAATAAATTAATACAAAATAGTAAATATTTAAAAAACACATTTTTTGTAGATTTGTGTTTTCATTTTGTTTTAAAACTCTTAAAACAGGACTGAAAATTATCAATTTAAATGTATTGCGTATTTTTGTCGTCATTGTTTTGAATTTTCTAAAAGATTCCATTGATAAATCAATTATTGAAGACATAAAACAATTGAAATATCATTTCAGAATCTGTTTGAAGAGTTTTTAAAGATCACCCTACCTGATAGCTAAGCATCTAGCTAATCACAACGGTGAATATTAAAATAATTTGCTACATTTTATTTAGTAGTAGCTCAGTGTTGGCAAATTATCTAATTTGCTACATTGTGGATCTACTGACATTTAATATATTCATGTTTAATATATACATATTTATGCATATAATAACAAATAAATTCCAAATTTTATTTGTTTTAATTTTGTGTACGTGTTTTAAAAATTTGGAATTAATTGTATAATAATAATCTTGCCACGTTTCTTCAGAAAATATTACGACTGATTTTTTATATACACGATAATCGTAAAGATTGTTTTAATATCTAAAAATTGGTGTGAATGTGTTTATATAAGATCAAAAAAAATAAGACAAGCTCCAATACGAAATGTAAAATTGCCTATTATACAATGCGTCCGAACTGTAACGTATAAATTCGTTAAAAATTATTCAAAAACGTTTTTAAAAAATCGCTTGGACTTATCGATGGAACTTTATTGATTGTCGCAAAGTGTACGTCTAGTATAATACGTCTACTATATGTCACTTGTAAAAGTAAGCAACTTGTGCTTACACAGTACCAGAAGAAAGGAAAACCGCTAACAGCTCCACTCACAAAGAGAAGACCAATCCAACTGTTCCAATTACAAAGGGATATCTGATATATTAGCACGTTTAGCCTGCTATACGGCTTAGAGGAGGCAGAACGCAAATCGTTTGACACCGTTAAGATCTGGGCGGTACGGTGGGCGGTCCGGTGACCTCCACTGGGAACTTAAAATATATATCCAAAAGACAATATAGCTCCCAATAGCCACAGAAGAAATAAGCCAGACGAGATATTTGACTCCACTAGACGCCGAAACAACCAAGAAATATAAAGAGCAACTCTGGAATCAATTAGTTGTCTGAACACCATATAGTGGAATATAGAAATCGGAAAGAAGAGGAAATACCACATTTACAACCCTATGGTAAAAGCAACCTATTCTATGGAATTGGCAACTTATATTATAGGTGGAAACTTTATCGTGAAGAAGGCTTTAACCATGAAACCCACAATCTTGAGCTCAGCGGCCGGATGCCTAGACCGCCGAGCTAGACAGCTACCTAAATAGTAGACTATTTAGAGACTTTTTTTTTTTTTTTTTATAAAACCTACTTTTTTTTTCTCTCTTATTTGTACCTTGTGTGTTCTTTTAAAATATGAAGAGAAAATGGGACTTTTATTTAAAAATAAATAACGACTTAATAGCTTTCAAAAATGTTCAAAAATATTAAAAACCTGAATCAAAATAGAAAAACTAATAAAGATCCTTTGAATATCCCAACGCTTTTTAAACGAATTTATGCGTTACTTTTCTGACGCAGTACGTGTTTTTTTAGTTTTTTGGTTAGTCTGAACAAAACGGTATATTAATTTTAAAATACCCTAGAAAGTTAACCCTTTTTGCCCGGACTAAAATCTCTCACCAAAACTTAAAAAAAATGAGATTGCGCTCTTGCTTATTTGCATATTTTTTTTCTATAATTATATTATTTGCATGTAATTTTTTGATTAGTGTTATATGAAATACATAAATTTATTGGCAGTGTTAGACCTGTGAGTGAATTGCAATTTAAATTATCATTTTTTCCCAAACTAAAATTAATGCAATAAACAATAATCATAAATAAAAACGTAACCAAAAAATAAATGCGTATACCAATGGAATGTTTTGTTTTCAAAAAATTTCGTCAAAAAGAAATGGTACATTGAAAAATACGTACAAAATGATTCGAGTATTTTGTTTTAATTTAAATCTAACGCGTTTTGGCTCGTATAAATAATTTGTATACCTTAAAATAATATCACACATTCATCATATATATTCACAATATTATACAGATTGTTAGGTTACTTTCAAATTTGGAAATTATCTGCATAAAAAGCACGCGTGATTTCATGGATGATTGTGATTTCTACGATTTCCAAACTAGAAAAGTATGGCATACTTCTTTCACAACCGTTAAAGAGCCAAAACAAGTGAATACAAACTACACATTTTGTAAACAAAAAAGCAATGATAAAATATACTTTTCAAAATCCTAAAGGTCATGCACTAAATGTAAAAATTAATTGAAATAATTTTACTAATATGGCACAAAAATTTTATAAAATATATTTCTACTTAAAATTGCTTTATATATTACTCATAAAATTCTTTAAAAAGGTCTCATTGTGCGTTATAAATATGTAATTTCTAAATGATTTTATGAAAATGTCCCATTGTGCGTTTTAAATAGCTTCTAAATGCTTTTATTGCAATCAGTTAAATCTTTTGAAGGCGTATGTCGTATATATTCATTATCTCTCTACAGGCTTTGGTAAACGTAGCCTAAATGCTGGACCTAAAGTTTTACGTGCATTAATTTTGGCTAGAATTCAAATCTAGTTCTGACCAGCGAAAGAGGTTGTCCCGATTTTGAGCACATCATTGTGATACCCTACCGTTGCGCTACCCCGTCAATAAATTCGTCATAGGCGTCTATTCGTCATAGCTATTTAATGCATAGCGCTTATGACGAACATAATTACTAAATACAAAATCATACCCATTTCTACGTTGATGACGAATATATTCGCTTGCGCATATCTATTGTGCGTATATGTGTGTTTGACTAATGATAAGCGTTGATTCGTTCATACCAGAGCAGTTCAGTGCTTTATCAGTGCAAACATCAAATTTATTTTTTTATTTACTGCTGAATTCGCGCAGTGCAGGTAAGTAAAATAAATTATTATCTTGTTAACTCTAATAATATAAAATATAATTCACAAGTGGTGTGTTGAATATAACATATTTATAGGGTTCTAGGAGGTCTGGAATAGATTACGAAAATGTTTATTTTCCTATTTGGGAACATTTTTATGCGATTTGCGTAATTTCTCATAACCTTTTTCATAATATCTCGAAAATGATTTAAGATATTTGCAATCTGGTTGAATACCATTAAACTAACACGTTTTACTGCAAAATCATTTTTCGATCAATTGTTTTAGTTAATAAATAACAGAGATATGACAATTTCAAAAATGAACATATCGTTTGTGTTAACCAATAAGAACATCTATGGAATTTAAAACTCCGCCTTCGTGACTAATTTTAATTAGTATTCCCCAATTAATTGAATAAAATCTTTGAAAATACTTTTATATACCTGCTCTAATAACGCTATATTGTCACCTTTCCAACTCAAAAATTGCCGAAGTAAGCGCCATCTATTAGTCGCTACTATCTAGTTTTTGCGTATGTAATGTTGTTACTCACTTAGAAATAAAAATACACAAAATAAAACTGTAAGCAATTATTAAAAAGATATTTTACGAAATAACAAGAAAAATAATGCTTAGCGGCCATCACTACCTTCGATCGAATACATTTTTTGAACCGAATCAGAAATCTATAAATTTTTCAAGTCATATATTTCCCGCCAAAGGCAGGTTATTTGCAAATATGCCGAAGTTTTAACATTTACGCCCTTTTAAAATTTTAAAATGCCCAGAACACTATGAGGGCGAATTAGAAACTAAATCATCGTATATGTAATATTTACAACATTGTGTTTCTCAACTTTTTTGTTTAGCAAAAACAACAACTCTTAAGTACCCCTAGGAGTAAGCCAAACCTCGGTTAAGAATCACTGCTTTACAGAGTTGGATTTTTTTATGAACTAAATTAATAATGTCATTTCTTGCAAGACCATGCAACTAAACACTTTAAGAGATATACGCAAGTGCTAGAGGATCAGCTAACTCAACCTAGAGTTCTTGCTTAATACGTGCGCTGAGGTCGTCGTGGTTGGTTAGAACTCATCGCGTTCAATTGGTAATACGTTGGTAATGACCGATTTTTTTTTTTCATCATTTGACGGGCTTTTAACTAATAAAATCTTGCCACTCAAGTAAAAAATTAACTAAACTACATTCATTTTCAACACGGAGAGCGCGTAAACAAATGCACATGATCAGCGATAATGCACGGAACTGGTAGTCGACATTTTTACATGTGTCATATGACTCATATTCAAACAGCTTTGAATGGTCACAAAATAAAGTGAATCCGGATATGAACGCTCACTATTGAATCATATTCCGTATTCACGGGCGGATCACGCGATTATTGATGTATAATATGACATCATAACTTACAAAATCTTGTGAGCTGCAACAGTATTGGCTCTAAGATGGGGCTTTAGGGTAAGGCTACTTCAGTCGGAAAAAAGTGCATTTAATATTTCCTCATTTAAATCAAAAATAGAATGTCGAATGCATATCGGCGGTCAACAACCTATGGCACGCTTAAACGCTTAACACAGACTGGCAAGCAAACAAAAATCGCCAAAAATGTTACAATTGTAGTATCTGTGACTAATTTACTAGTTTTTTGTCCTATTTTATGATACATAATTTAAATTTTCTACTTGTAGAAAGAATTTTATGAAAATATATATTAAGTGATTTAAAGTAGATATTTTTTGTAAGTAATATATGAATAACAATAATCGTATTGTCCATAAGTGAACGAATTTTATGACTTACTTAAGTTGACTAGGTGATAGTTTCTTTTCGTGCAGAAAACGAGACAATTGAACGAATTCCTTTAACGGAAGTCTAAAAATAACGACACAAAAATATGAAAGAAAAAGAGGGAAAATTGAACAAGTAGTATAAATACGACATGTAAGCAGCTTACCAAAGTTATCAACAAATAAGCGCCATCTACTATTAAACAGAAAAACTAATAGTTAAGTGCCATGTTTCTTGCAAATTTTTAAAAAGAAAAATTAAATATAATTCGTGCAAAGGCCCATAGGTTATTTTTTTGTATGTCTAATTTTTTATCTATATCTTAATTTACTAAATTACTACAAGTACAATTTTAATCAAATTATATGAGTTTTGACAAAAATTTACTTACGCTCACCTTTTTCTTTGACCCGTTTAAGAATTCTTTGTACATTTCAGAACGTAAATATCTAGAATAACTATCGCTTTTCATTAATTGATAAACATGAGCCTAAAACATTAATCATCAAATATAATTATTAAAATATTTGAGATGATACTTACGGCAGCACAGTCAAAGCTCCAACGATCTGGATTTTCCATATTTTTCTTCGTCATTTCATACGATCTAGAATCAACATTGATTGGACAACTTGCATCTGGAGCTAAAAATTCCGCCCATATTTCTTGAACTTTATCCTGAACTTCACTTTGAGGCAAAGTTTTTAAATTTTGAACAGCTTCCCAAAACCTAAATTGTGTAATAATAATTTTATTTAATTTGCATGTAATAAAAATTTACTTGAGATTTTCCCCACTAAATTCTTTATCTAGGAATTTAATAAAATGTTCTCTTCCAATAGGATCTTGTAATAATTCTTGCAAACTAAAGGCCCATCTTTTAACTCGACGAGCTGATATGTCTTTAGCTAATTTCTCCTGCTCCCATAATTCAGGGCTATCTGATATCCAAGGATTTGGATATTCTGGTGCCACAAAAAAACTATCATATTCTAAATATTGTTCAAAATAAGCTATGCACGCCTCTGCAACTTTGGAAACTTTTATGTTTCTTCTATCCAAACGCGTTTTTAACAATTCTATTTGCTTTTTTAAATTATCAGTTGTTTTATTGGTAATTTCTGATGTTGATGGTGACAGTTTTGGGCCAATTTTTACACCGTGAATTGGTTTGTTCATTTGACATGCTTTTTTAATATCTATTTCAGTTGTATTTACACAACCAGGCTAAAATTAAGTGAAAAAATTGTCAAAGTATTGAATATGATAATGTGGTTACAGTGCTATCTGCGTTTTGTGAGTGGCAGAATATGGAATTATTCTTGCTTAGATGGAATACTAATAATACCATTGTTGCTAATGAATATTAAAAGTTATATAGAAAGTTATTTAGTTATATAAAAGGTTTAAGTTATACAAAAAAAGGACGCCATCGCAACCCTTTTCATGATTAAGTCCCTGGTTTTTCAAAAATTCGTTCTTAAAGTTGAAAAATTCGTAAAAACCATGATTTGTGCTATTTTTAAAACGCACTTAACAGCTGAATTCTGAGATAAATATTGATCAAAAAAATAATCTGAATGGGTTATTCCGTAGCCAAAACACATGTCTACATTCTAAACCTCCTGTAAAGTGAAAACTGATATTTCAGGGGAACAATTTTTCAGACAGCCTGTGTAAAATACAATATCAAATGCAAACGAATTTTTTAGTTTTTAAGAGCGCCTTCTCGTGGAATCGCAAGTAAAATACAGTATTTTAGATGTAATGTCTGCAGCGCCTTTTGTCGGTCAAATATACAACGTCGTTATGTTACAAATTTAAAAACTTCAAAAAAAAAAGTGAGTAAAATAACTCTGAAGTTTCAAAATAAATTAATTTGTGCATTTGGTAAATTATGGAAAAAGGAGGATTATAAAGGCGATTCAAATTAATTTTTCCACCATAATATACTATATGATATGATTTTGGGCGTAGCTTACACTGTAAATAGGGCAGCGGTAGTTCGGAACTGCTATTTATCATAAATTGTATATAGCAGACATATTTGGATATAGTTCAAAATTCTTCACTAGGTAGCGTAAATTGCCCATAGTTCCAAATTATGTCACCTAGAATACATAGATGGCGGTGCCAGCATAGGCACATTATACAGTTCAAAATTCTACCACCCGGAAAACATAGATGGCGCTGCATACATAGATGGCGCTGCATACATAGATGGCGCTGCATGCCAAATTCATAAATTTGGAAAAATAAATATGTAGTTATCTATGCTTATTTTTGCCAAATTTATAACACCTACCATAGGTCTATGAACATCCCAAAAAGCTCTTTCTTGACTGTCTAAAACTTTTCTTTCCAATTTATCACGTTTTTTATCAACCTTACTTTGTGCTTCAGCTTGCATAAAAATAAATTCCCATTTCCTTGAAAACATTTTTTGTAATCTAGCAAGATTTTCAGCCTCATAATCAGCAAGTTCAAGTCTAGTTTTATTTTGCATAGTTCTTTTACATAAATAAACAGCTAAAAAAATTGTTATTGTAAATTACCTAATCACTTAATTTGATTAGAGTAAATTACCATAATCAGTGTTTTCAGGTTCCCAGCAATTAGATGGCCAAAAATAAGGAGTTTGAAATCTGTAAAATGTATTATCATTTTTAACTGTGAGCATATGATCATCAATAGGAAAAAAGTAGCCATGTGCAGCCATTAAATGAGCCAAATGTAAAGCCTCTGCTTGATCTTCAACATCCAAATTTTTTATCATCCACATTATCAAATCAGATCCAGTAAATACAGAAGGTATTTTTGACATAAAACTTTTAACTGTACGCACTGGCACTCCAGTTGTTTCATCTTGCATTTTCTCTACAATTTTTTCCATCTAAACCAAAATAAATAAATAAATTTTCCTCATAATTTAAATTTTAATGAAACACAACCTTTTTGTACAATAAATGATTTGGAGACTCTTCTGAAATATTGGATGGCTGATATGGTATAACAGCAGCTTCATCATTACTGCTACCAGCGCAGCCACTAATACTTGTATCTGGCTTACGCTTAGCAGCAACCTTATCCGAATTCATGGTGACCATATCACTAGGTCTGGAGGTGCAAAGCCCTCCCCTGTCTGTAACACCAAAAGGAAATTATAATTAGAACTCACTAATTGAAATCAATTACATCATATTGCCTTTAATTAAGTATATAAATAACTTTAAAAATTATTATTAATTGTGTTGCATATAATTATAAAAATTACAATTACCAAAAAAATTAATTTGAATCATTTAATTATGAAGTATGTTGAAACAAATGAATTAAAAACACCAAATGAATTCAAAAAAAAAACAAATGAAAAAAAAATAGTAAATTGAAAATAGTTTTCTATTCTTATATGTGTTTCCAATTAAACATGTGCAAAAGGCATAAATAAAACATATAAATAAATAAAGAACTCACTCCATTAAATTTGGTATTTTGATAGTATATTTGATGATTGTAATAAGTAGGACTCCACCATTTTCTAGGCATTTAATATATACGATTCTTACGTATCATCAAAAACGAACGGCATATTTTTTTATTATTAAAACAACAACCTAATGTTATTTTTTTTAAGTCTTGTATTTTTCTCATACATTTATCGATACAAAAGTGCTGCTTGAAGTTTTCAATAATTTAGTTACTTTTTTCACTGACCTTCTCATTATAAAAATATCTGTAGCTAACTTCAAGCTTAACTAAAATTTATATTTTCAAAGGTCTAAAATATGAAGATCTAATGTAATATCTAAAATTTTATGAATTTAATCCTCAGATGTTTAAAGAATTAATTATTAAAAATAATGAGGAATATAATTTATATATTTATCAATCACGCAATATTTTTTTTGTCAACCCTAATTTCTCGTGTGTTTGTATATTCACCGCCTGCAAGCGCCAGATGTGGCGTCGTATCTTGAAAATATGGCTACTAGTCGGGTTTAAAGAATAATATTGGTTTGCCATTTCTTTTACATGGTGCACGGTGCACAATCATTGTTTGGTTAATAATGCTGATTGAAAACCAATTTATATATGGCGCTTGAAAAAATGAAAATTTACTGTTAGTCAGTTGAGTTTTCAAAAATTAACAAAACTAATAATTTGGTTGACAAAACTAGTCATTTGCCTTAATTTATTTACTTTTCACTTGGTTTTTAAACTCTTTTCAAAATACTTGTGACAAATGAAACAAGATTAGAATCGGATACCAGAAGCTATTGTACGAACAACAATTCAATTGGGATTAAAAGGAGATGACGAAGAAGTGGGAAAATAACTAAAGCAATTTTTTAGATCGAGAATGAAATGAAAAATAAGGATGAGTTCTGAAATTTTCTGAGGGAGTTTGAGATAAAATGATTAACATAGACATGTTAGAAGACAAAGAATGGAGAAACTGAGAGGAAAAACTTCCGAAGGATGGGAAGGAAGCGAAGAGAGAAGAGAAGAAAGACAAAGCAAAAGAAGGAATTAAAATAGGAATAAGATGTGATACAAAGTCAGAAAAGGAAAAGGAAGAGAAAGAGGGAGTAAACGAAATAAGGGTAAAGTTAGAAAATGAGGAATGGAGAATATATAAGAATATATAAGAGAATTAAAAAAGGTGGACAAAAAACTACTAATGGAGGAAAAGAACGGGCCGACAATAGTGGGAGAACTCTTTAATGCAAGAATAGGAGAGAAAAGAGAAAGAGAAATATGAAAGGTTAACAAAGAGGGAAAAAGGAGAGCAATGTACAAAATAAGAAGGGAGGAAACATGCAAAAATGGTTTGAAGAGAAAGGGTGGAGTGTCCTAAATGATAGTAAAAAAGGAGACAAAAAGAGACAATGGACGAACTACCAAGTACTTGGGTACGTCCTAAACAAAAATAATAAGGCAGATATCCACGTAAAAAATAGGGTAAAAAGAGCAAGAGCAGTTATAGGAAAATATGGAGTATGTATAGGAAAGAGAAAGTTTAGTGACGACATACAGTGAAGAATAAAGCTTTTCGACTGGAAAGTAAGAAGTAAGAAAAAGGCAGTTTAGCTCACCGGCGGTAATCCCTCTGCTTCAAGATATAGGTGAAAGTTTGCAGGAGATAAAAAAAAATAATGGTGTATCTGGCAAAAAAACAAGGAGGCAATACTTTTGAAGATGTGAGATGCATCCACGAAAAGCAGCGAGAAAAACACTCGAAGAAGATACAGTAAGAATAGATTTAAAGCAAAGGGAAAAGGTAGTAAATAAAAAAGAATAAAAAACAAAGATAAATCAAGAAGTACGAAAAAATATAAAGAGATGAGGGTGATAGGGATACCGAGATACTGGACAGAAAAAAGAGGAATAACAGGTGGAATAATCCGAAGAATTACAAGGTTAATATTCGGAAATGAAGAGAATGAAAGCAAATATTGGCAAAAACTAAAAAAAAAGCATTTGTAGACTCTGTAAAAGTTAAGGGAAAGCTCTAGAATATATATGGCAAATAGATGTAAAGATATGGAAGTGTGGGAAGGCGAAATAAATCAAATATTGAGGAATGATGAAAAAAGGAGAGAAATGGGAAAGGCAGTGTTAAAAAAAGTGGCATAAGTGTAGAAATGATAATGTTGATGATGGAAATGTAATAAATGTACAGTATTACGTGTTACCCTCCATGTCGTAAGGGCTAAGGGTTAATAAAGATTATTGTAACAGGAATTTTATTTTGCTTTGGTCTTCGCCCCGACGAAAAATCGAAAAAAAATTTGAGGGTGCAGATTACTAACATGATGTGCGTTTTTGATTTGAAAATAGTTTTAAGTTTCCCAGTTTAGAAATTGCAATAAGTCTACAAAAAATAAATTTATAGATATTCAAATTTAGATCTTATAAAAAGTGGAGATGACGATGCTTTTCCCAGTACAATGATATTTCTTTCTATAACGTTGGCTGCTTTCTATGAAATCAGCGTTTTGTCGGTTCCAACCGTAATTTGTAAATATTATATATTTCATTAAATTTAGAGACTTTACCCATAATATCATAGCATTTAAGTTAAGCTTAATAGATACGTCTTAAACTGCATTCAAAATGAGTGAAGGCGATAAAGTTGCAATTAAAACCGACTCAAAGGTGGAAGATGAAAAATCAGACTTGGTAATTAAACTATTAAAAAATAATTGTAAATGTAAAAAAAGAAATAATTTTCGTGCTATAAATTTAAATTCATTTGTATTTTTGTTCATTTGCGCTTTAATTCAGTTTTTTTAACTTTACTTTTTCATTTGTTTTTTTATGTAAGGTTATGTTACATATAATGATTTGACAATATAAAAACCCAAAAAATCTTTTGTTTTAGTCTGAAGAAGACAAATTACTCCAAGAGGAATTAAATTTATGTGTCGAACGTTTACAAGTAAGTTAAAAAAAAATTATTTTTTATTAAATATTTTGTTCTAAAAATTCAATTTTTTTAAATTAAATATCTTGCGATAGGAAAATGATCAAAGACAATATATACCCGCGCTTAAAACGCTGGGAAACCAAATCCGAGCGTCTACTACTTCAATGACATCAGTACCTAAACCCTTAAAATTCATGAGACCTCATTATGGCACAATGAAAACTATTTATGAGAAATTAACTGAAGAAGAAGTTAAGAGAGAGTGTGCTGATGTTATTTCCGTACTTGCAATGACAATGGGAGAAGGGCGTGATTGCTTAAAGTATAGATTGTCATCAGATTTGAACAGTATTGGAGAATGGGGGCATGAATATGTTAGGTAAAATATTAAAAAAATAAAAAATAAAGTTGTGATTTAAAAAAAAATAATAATTTAGGCATTTGGCGGGAGAAATAGCACAGGAATGGAGTTTTAATGGGGAAATTGAGAATGAGACAGAGTTAAAAGAAAAGTTAATTCTTTTAACTCGTCAAATTGTTCCTTATAACATGGCTCATAATGCAGAGGCTGAAGCATGCGATTTGCTTATGGAAATTGAAAGATTAGACCTTCTAGAACAATATGTTGATGAAAACATCTACAATAGAGTTTGTCTTTATTTAACTAGGTAAAAATTAAAAAATATTTAATATGTTGACTGTTGACTGATTGCTGTGTACACGACCTGCAGGTCCACACAGGCATATAGGATAGATTATTCATAAATTTGTACAAAAGGCGAATATGTATTGCTCTCTCATTTTTATAAACATGTACCAATAGCGGAAATACACACACACATGTTCACGATTATGTACGATATGCGTTCTCAAATTTAGCAGTCAAAGAATTCAAAGCCTTAGTGGCTGCAGATAATTAAATTCCGGGACAGAATTTACTCATCCTCATGGCAGTCAACGTGTTAAACTATTTTTTCTTCCTAGTAAACCTTTAGAGACAAACAAAAATAAATTTTTTTTAGTTGTGTATCATACGTAGCTGATCCTGAAAATACAACTCTACTTACAACAGCGTTAAAATTATTCAGAAAATTTAAACAATATCCACAAGCCCTTCGCTTGGCCATGCAATTAAATAATCATCAACTGATTGAAGAAATTTTTACATCTTGCCCTGATACGTGAGATATTTATTTTTGAATTACGCTTTTACAAAATTAACATTTACGTTTTAGTGCAATGCAAAAACAATTGGCTTTTATGTTGGGACGTCAACAAATTTATATTGAAATTAATGAAAGCACACCTGAATATGATGATTTAATTGAAATCATGGCTAATTGTCATTTAAATAATCATTTTCTTAACTTGGCCCGTGAGCTTGATATAATGGAGCCTAAAACTCCTGAAGATGTGTACAAATCTCATTTGGAAAACACAAGACCCCAATTTGGAGGAGGTCAAGTTGATTCAGCCAGACAAAATTTGGCTGCAAGTTTTGTTAATGGTTTTGTTAACGCTGCTTTTGGTCAAGATAAATTGTTAATGGAAGATGGCAATAAATGGCTTTTTAAGAACAAAGAACATGGTATGCTCAGCGCCACTGCATCCCTTGGCTTGGTAAAATAAAACCTCATGTTTATTTCATTTAATAATTTTGTAAAATTTAGGTACTTTTATGGGATGTTGATGGTGGTTTAACACCCATTGATAAGTATCTCTATTCATCTGAAGATCATATCAAATCAGGAGCTTTATTAGCTTGTGGTATTGTTAATTGTGGGGTGCGTAATGAATGTGATCCAGCTCTTGCTCTATTATCTGATTATGTTTTGCACAATACAAACATAATGCGCTTGGGAGCTATTGTAGGCCTTGGTTTGGCTTATGTAGGTTCAAATCGTGAAGCTGTGTTAAGTCTCTTAACACCTGTTTTTACTGATGCCAAATCTAATATGGAGGTTGTTGGTATGGCAGGTTTGGCTTGTGGTATGATTGCTGTAGGATCAGGTAATCCAGATGTGACCAGCACCATTATTCAAACGCTTTTAGAACGGCCTGAATCAGATTTAAAAGACACTTATGCACGGTAATTAAAATTTTTCAGAATTTACTTCACAATTTAAAGTTAAATAATTAAATTGGTCACATAAATAACTTATTAAACTTTGTCAGATTTTTACCTCTTGGTTTGGGTCTTTGTTATTTGGGTCGCCAAGAAGAAGTAGAAGCTGTAGTGGCAACTCTAGAAGTAATTCCAGAGCCATTTAAATCGATGGCCATAACAATGGTTGAAGTTTGTGCATATGCAGGCACTGGAAACGTCCTTAAAGTCCAACAACTGTTACACATATGTTCTGAACATTATGAAACTGACAAGGATGAATCAAGGAATGATAAAAATAAAGAGAAGGCCAAGGAAAAAGATGAAAAAGTAACATTGCTTTAAAAAATATTTTTGTAATCTCACAATTGAATTATAGGATAAGGATTTATCATCAAGGCAAGCTATTGCTGTACTGGGTATTGCTTTGATTTCAATGGGTGAAGATATTGGAAGCGAAATGGCGTTCCGCACATTTGGACATCTGTTGCGTTATTGTGAACCTGTTATTAGGCGTGCTGTGCCATTAGCACTTGGGCTTATTTCAGTTTCAAACCCTAAACTTAGTATATTAGATACGTTAAGTAAATTTTCTCATGATAGTGATTCAGAAGTTGCTCATAACGCCATTTTTGCAATGGGTCTTGTTGGAGCTGGAACAAATAATGCAAGGTATAAAACACACAAAATATAATTAATTTGATTCTATAATCTAATTATAATACTTGTTGCATAAATTTTAAATGGCTATTAAGCCATTAATCAAATATTCATTTAAATTTTTAGATTAGCAGCTATGTTACGACAGTTAGCACAATTTCATGCTAAAGATCCTAATAATCTATTTATGGTTAGAATTGCACAAGGATTAACACATTTGGGCAAAGGAACTCTATCATTAAGCCCTTATCATAGTGACAGGCAATTGTTAAGTCCAGTTGCTGTTGCTGGATTAATGGCTACTCTTATTGGATTCCTAGATGTTAAAAATAGTACGATATCATAAAAATAATGAATAATACAAAATTAATTTTTTGTTTGTTTTAGTTATATTGGGTAGATCGCATTATCTTTTATATACACTAGCTGCTGCTATGCAACCACGCATGTTGGTTACTTTTGATGAAGATTTAAATCCTTTACCAGTTCCAGTTAGAGTTGGATTGGTTGGTTTTAGTTTATTTAAATTATAACATTTATTAATATGAAATTTATTTCAGGCGGTTGATGTTGTTGGTCAAGCTGGCAAGCCAAAAACTATTACTGGTTTCCAAACACATACAACTCCAGTACTTTTAGCTTTTGGTGAACGTGCAGAATTAGCTACTGAAGAATATATTAGTTTAACACCTATTATGGAAGGATTTGTTATTCTTAGAAAAAATCCTGACTTTAATCCTTAGATATATACTAATAATATTATTCTTTAAGCATATATTTCGTCTGTTTTCAGTATATTTATCATAAAAAAATTTTTTTTGTCTAATAAATGAGTTTAATATACATGTCGTGTCTTTATGTAAACCCATTAAACTTGCTAAATAGTTATACACTAGAACTCGATTAAAAAATACTTTTTATAAATATAATTAAAAATTTGATGTAGATAACACGACATCATACATTTAAAAATATTTATTTCAATTAAAACAATATTTTTAAAAAAATAAATTTTTTATTTGTCACTAGTTTGCTTTAGGATTTTCAAGCTTATCCTGAGAATTACACGTTCCACTTCCCATTGGATGCACCTTCGTTTTTTCATATTTCACCTCAGTTTCCAGTACTGACATACAGACTGGAAATCGTGTTGCCATATCGCTGGTATGCACGTGTTGCCAGCTCATTCTTATTCTCTTTTTGGCTGTTTGATTTTCTTTTTTAAGATTGATTGTGTGGCGCAGATTTAAATTAATTTTTCTAGACATATTTTTGGGCGGAGCTTGTGCCCCAAGAGGATAAAATAAGGTTATAACAGTTTTCTCACTTTTTTACTTTATTATAGATAAAGTATTGTAATCGTCAAAAGAAAAGTTGAGATTTTAGTGGCAATACACCTTTTAGGGTCTCCTGAATAAGAATTGACCAAAATTAAAATATGTATGTGTGTGTGTGTGGCGCGTTTTTGTGAGCAAGGTTTCTCAAAAACAATCAAAGGTATCACCACAAAAATTCATATTTAAGCTTTTAACAATAATTGGAAGCGCCCAGTTACTTTTGGCTGAAATCCACCAACCGGAAGTGGTAGTTTATTAGTGAGGTTTTTCGGTTTTTTGCAAATATTTAAAAAACTAGAGAATTTTTCTCTACGTGGCTGCAGTGCGTTTCGCAATCTTTATTCGGAAGGAATCTCGGTCAGGGCTTTGCTTTTGCAGACTCCACTCCAGGCGGTCACGGCTTGTGACGACTGACGACACACCTATTTCAGTTAGGAGTTAGGCCGTGTGCGGACGGCCTAAGTACAGTATGCAATGTGGAGGGTCAATGATCTCGAGACCCTCCTTCGGCAGTTTCCACGACCGTTTTTGCTGTTGGGGAAACGCTCACAACCCCCTGTGGGGTTCCACAGCGAAAGACACGCGCGGTCGCTTAGTTAAGTCTTTTCTCGTCGCTGTAATCTTCAACAGAGGTGAACAGACATATTTTAGCTCAAGATCTGGCGAATTTACCGCCATCCATCTAATCCTGTGTTCCCACAAACTTGACCCCCGGAGGACACCACGCAAGTGATCACCCTGGTTGCTGAAAGGTGCGCAACTTTTTTAGGAGGTAATGCTTCGACCGCGCGGACTGTGAAATCGTGGCCGCCGTTAAGGATTTCTCTTTCAGTAACGCTCAAGCAGCGGCCCGTTTCGTTCCAAAAAATTGGAAATAATTTCTTACGTAGGAAAACCTTATAGTCTTTAAGAAAGTGCGCGTAAAATTATACTTAAGCCAAAAGACTATCATGGGAGAGCTACATCAGAAATCTAGTTTGGGTAATATCTGGAAAACAGTTCTAGTCGTATCTCTCGCCCTTGACATCAACGAGCACATAACCTCCGACACGGCCAATACTACAGAAGTTCTGACTCTGCAGTTTAAATTTGCCAGCAGTTCTCAAAATTACGACCCTATTATCCTGCGTACAAAGGCAGAGCGCAAGATTCCGTTAAATTTCTCAATGGAGTGCGCTCTGCCTTAGAATAAGACAATTGAAAGCCGCACCGAGGGACTCCCGAGCCTGACGATATCTCCTACGCAATGATCTGGCAGTTGTCTTCCTCCGCGAAGTTACGTCTGCTGAATCTATTTAATTTCATCTGAAATGCGGCAGTAGTCTTCTTCCGCGAAGGTACGTCTGCTTAATCTAATAAATTTTATCTGAAAGTTGTTGTCTTCCTTCGCGAAAGTACGTCTGCTGAATTCATTTAATTTCTTCTGAAATGCGGGTACCTTCGAGCCACCCCTATCTCTTACCTGCTGCTTAAGAAAGCTTTTAGAAGACATAGACCACAACCGCCTGGTTTAGTTGCTGGAGTCTAAGGGTCTTCTGACACGCCACCCTTTTTCTCTTTCTCGAAGAAACGGGCCTAAAGATTGAGCTCTAAATGGAGCAGGACCTGTGACTTTTGTTTTGTGTTTGAGCAGCCCTAATTTATTATTATCGTTTATGTTCGTTAAAGGCAATGGGAATCCTTTACACCCTTGGTTACTTATTGTTCTTATTTAGCAATTGGACAAATATCTTTTTCAATGTAATGTGAATACAATTTAAATTAAAATTCTGAGTATTTTTTTAAGTTGAGCAATTTTTATTTTTTACGTTAGTAGTTATTAATTTTAGTAATGTTTGTTTTTTTTTTAATTTTATTTTTCTAATATTTTATTTATTATTATTTCATTTTATGATTTAATTACGTGAACCACCGCTTATAACACACGTATGCCAGAAAAGCTGAGGATCAAGAAGGAGGACAGTTTGTAAATGAGAAATGTGCTATGGATATCTTTTCTTTTCTATTATTATAATAAAGAAAATGTATTGTTGGTTGCCTACATAATGGATAATATGTATAGTTGGTTGCCGATATAATGAAGAATTTAGTGAAAAAAATGTATTGTTGGTTGCCTTTATCGGTGGTTCTTAACCTTTTATTAGTCGCGGCCCCCTTAAAATCCTAAAATATTTTCGCGGTCAGTACC
>JARJDX010114526.1:0-14412 GCA_030264735.1 Gymnusa sp. GC000175 | reverse complement strand
TTATCGAAATCGACATTTTTACACAAATATCCGTTTTCGACTCCACTCATTCAGTAAAAGTTATTTTCAAAATGGTATCTGTTTTTTAGTCCAAGTTTATGGAAAAAATATAAGAGTACAAAAGTGTCTAGAATTAAATTAGCAACAAATTTTGTTTGATTTAGAATTTAGACTTTCGCGACTGAGGTAGATGTAAGTTTTATTACTTTCGGGTTTAAGTCGCGTATGTTTATTGGTTGTTGCCAACGTTTCACTAATTCTCTTCGTCCTATATAGGCATTCACACTCGAACAAGGTCTTCAGTCATCGGACTTTTCCGCCTTGAGAATGCTCCCTGCAATGGCGAGCGACTTAAACCCGAAAGTAAGAAAACTTACATAAATTTTGTTTGTATCATTTTTCATTCTTGTTTGTTGCTAAGCAACATTTTTAATGAAATTATTCAAGTTGCACAAACATACTGTCATTATAATCAGCTGACAATGAATATGGTTATATATCAGTCAAAAGTGACGGTTGTCACTATCGGAATTATTGCCAACATACATTTTAATAAAATGAAATTGCAAAGACATACTGCTAGCTTAACTAGCTGATAATTAATGAAATATACTTTTGCTTTTGTCAAAAGTAACGGATGATACTGAAATTCGTAAATGAAAGTCATGTGGTAACCACATGCCGTAATCGTAGAAAGAAAATTATCAAAAGATATGTTTTTGATTACAAAGTATTTTTTTTTAAATTTAATATTTTGGAAAAAATGTGCACTTATCAAAAGTATTGATACCATACACCCAAAATTCTGATTAATGTTTTGACTATGTTTGAAAAATCGTAATTTTCGAAAAATATCATGAAACATTAAAACTTTTAACTAATTAAAATTAAAGTACACATTTATTTTAAAAAGCCATTACCTAAGATAACCCTAAGATTGACTTGATCTGTCTTTGTTAGACAACCAAGTATATAAAGAAGTCAGAAGGTTACAAAATGCATAACTTTATAATTCAAAATATTTTGTTTTTGTTTAACTTGTAACATTTTTAATATGCCAGGGCCAGGGTTAACTGTATAGATGCAATTTATTTTGATCCCTGATCTTTGATCTAAATAATTATACAGGCAGATTTATATTTTCATATTTTATTTCACTTACACCATTATTTATACACTTTGGATAGAATCATAAAAAAAAGATTTCAGAAAGACCTAAGTCACTTCCATTTGTGGTAGGAAGGGATTGTTGTAAAATATGATGTACGTTAACTATTACAAATTGTATAATAATAGTATAAGATTTTCAGAAATTTTATGTATTTTTAAAATTACAATTTCAGTTGCTAGCTCTGTATATAAGATTTATAAAACAAAATAATATAAGAAATAGATAACAATTTATATATTTATCAAACTTGCAGGACAATAAGCATTTATTGCAGTAGCTTAGAAGTAATAAGCAGTGTCAAGGCTTGTCAAGGTGTCCAAATTACCTTCATATTTGTTTCCTAAAGCTAACCTTGAATTTTATTGCAATTATTTATAATTGCAACTTATAATCCTCACAAATCCATACAAATAAAACCATGACGAGATAAATAAAAAACTAACAAAAAATGTTTCTAGCAAGAAATATCAATAATTTACGAAAATTAACTGCTGCTAAAAGTGTATTTTTAAAAAGTGAGGTTAAGTTACCATGTAATTTAAAAGTGTTAACAGTTCTGCAAAGCAACAAATCTAGCCTGGGAGTTAATTTAGATGATGAGGATTTGTCAAAGCATAAACTAAATATCGCTGAAAGATTGGTAAATAGTACTCCAACGGTGTTACAACCATATTTAAAGCTAGCAAGGTTAGATAAACCGATAGGAACTTGGTTGTTATATTGGCCATGTGGATGGGGTATAGCATCAGCAGCAGCTCCAGGATGTTTTCCCGACCTTTACATGCTAGCATTATTTGGCACAGGTGCTGTTATAATGCGAGGAGCTGGATGTACTATCAACGATATGTGGGATCGTGATATAGATTCGAAAGTTGAACGGACTAAGATTAGACCACTTGCCAGTGGAGATATCTCTATGAAGCATGCCTGGTTATTTTTAGGGGGACAATTAAGTGCGGGTTTATTAGTTTTATTACAATTAAATTGGTATAGTGTATTTCTAGGTGCAAGTTCGTTAGCTCTAGTTTGTACATATCCTTTAATGAAAAGAGTTTCTAATTGGCCTCAATTAATGCTGGGTTTTACATTTAATTGGGGTGCACTGTTAGGTTATAGCGCAATAAAAGGTCAACTGGATCTCTCTATTTGTTTACCTTTATATGTAGCATCTATTTGTTGGACCATCGTTTATGATACCATTTATGCACATCAAGATCGTAACGATGATTTACAATTAGGGATTAAATCCACTGCCATACATTTTGGTGATGACACCAAACTTTGGTTGACAGGTTTTTCAACTGCTATGATATCTAGTCTTACTTTATCTGGTTTTATGAATGACCAAACTTGGCCCTACTATGCTTCTTTAGCTTTAATATCCACCCATCTTGCCTCACAAATAGTTACTTTAAATATTAATAGTCATAAGGATTGTTCTAATAAATTTATTTCCAATTTCCAAATTGGATTGATACTATTTTGTGGTATAGTTTTAGGAAATTTGTACAAAAACAATGTAGACAAGAATAGAAATGATACGATTATGGTACAAACGTTACCATCATAAATAAATAGTACTTTTTATTGTTATATAATTGTTAAATAAATGTTTTAATTAATTAATTTGTTTTTTTTAAATAACAGTTTTTGTGCAGTACCAACCAGAGTATAACGGCTGCCAATGTAAAAATGGAGAAAATTCCTTTTGCAATTAATGACCTGAGAAAGTTTTAATTTCATATACCCAATGGGTATTGCGTTTCCTTGCGGGTAACCCGCGTTTACCCAACCCAGCCGTCTGAATATTTTTCCTTTAATAATATAATAAAGAAAAACTAATTTCAATTTAAGGCAATTTTTAAATAATCGAATGCCTCAAAAGGGTGCATAGTTTTTCTAGTGAAACAAATATTTTCTTTATTTTACAAATCAATGTTTCATATGCTATTACTTATTTTATTAAATTTTTTTTGTTTTATTTAAGATGGCAACTTTACAACATTTATTGGTCCGTGGAATTTGTTTAATAGTGTGGCCAATATTTTTATATATACTCTTTTTTTATATACATTTAAAAGTTTTGAATCATAGGTAAGTTATTTGATTCTTGTGTGTAGTTATATCAACTATATTTTTTTTTTTCATTAAAGTGGCAATGGAGATGGATTTTATAGTTCTGCATTTCAGTCACAGTTAATCGGAAATAGTTTACATAATGCTAGTATGCCCAGACAAGTTGCCTATGGGGCTGTTATTACATTAAAAAATCACCGAACAGGCGGAGGCTACCTTCATTCACATTATCATTTGTATCCCGAAGGCGTGGGAGCAAGACAACAACAGGTAAGTTAAAATATTTATTTTACCTATTTAATATTTTCTTTCTCATTATTAATGGCTTATAACACTTTGTAAGTAGGCTGGTATCATTTTATTAAAAAGTATGTTGCCAATAATTTCATTAGTGACGTAACATTCGTAATTTTCACCATTACATAACCATATTTCATTAATAGAGATGTGTCAAATGTCGTCAGTTTAAGATTTAAAATGGCGCCTGGCGGCATACAAAACTAAAAAAAAGTATCTACATAAACAGCAATAAATGGATTTTAATTATTGTTACACATATTGATTGGTTTAAAGTCGAAAAAGAGATGATATAAGAAAACAATGCAAAACAAACATATGGTTCTATATGACAGGTCACGTGTTCGCTAAATCTCTATTGTCAGCTGATTAGATTAGATTTGATTAGTCAAGAGTAATTGTGTCACTAGTGAAATTATTGCCAACATACATTTCAACGAAATAAAGTTACAGAGACGTACTGGAGATCTAATTCAAATGTGTTATAAAGTCAGATGTGGGTCACACCATATGTGTTAGCTATTTTAACTAAACCACGTGACCAATATGCTCTAAATATGCTAAACAAGCTCTTCTGTTAACACTGGCCATTAAATGTCTTAATGTAGATGTAAGATACTTGCATAAGTTAAAAATTATGCTTGGAATTGATGAATAATTGAATTGAATAAAAATAAATATCCAAATAAGCCCAGAAGAAGCAATAAGAATCAGAAAATGTAAAACATCATGAAGCCGTACAGACTACAAACATATAGCCACATAAATGGATAGCCTATTACAAAGCTCTCTACGATACCAGCATGACGACGCAAACAGAGAGAGAAATAGGGGAAGGACTTCCTATCACAAACGCAGACTGCATAATAACGAAAGAAGACGTCACAACAAAAAAAGCTTAATTAAAAAACGGAAAAGCACCAGTACCTGATAACACATCTTACGAAATTAAACCGAGTGAAAGAACTAGCACAAAACCTAGCAACATTATTTAAAAAAAACTATATTTTATTATCTATCAGCCAATTAGGTTTGCAGCTTGTCTCTGCAACTTCATTTTGTGGAAATGTATGTTGGCAATAACTCCAATAATGACATCCGTTGCTTTTGAATTATATGATCTTATTTCGTTGTCAGCTGCTACTTGGTGGGAATAAATTCAATAAAATGTTGCTTGGCAACGAACAAGGATGAGTTAATAAACACAAAGTTTGTTGCAAATTTAATTCTAAACTGGGCTGTAGAGAGGACACAGACAGACAGACAGACACCAACAACTTTTGAGGGGAGTCGAAAATTGATATTTCTGCAAAAATTTCGATTTCGAAAATTTTGCGATTACTATACTTTTTTTTTACTTCGTAAATGAGTGTGAAAATAGTCGACACCCAAAAGAAATCCGGATAAATAAAAACGTACAGTAACCAAAAAAAAAAGAAAGGATCCTAACAACTACAGAGGAATTTCTCTTATAAATTCCGTCGCAAACTACGGAAAAGCATACATCGACGGAAAAAAAAAACAAAAATGAATATAGATTCATAATCAGGCAAATGGTAGAAAAATCCAACGAATACGCCAAACCAATATTTATATGTTTCGTAGATTTAAGCAATCCTTTTTTTAATATCAGGATAAAGCATGTCACATCTATACTACAAAAAAGAGGCATCGAAAACAAAATTATCTGGCAGAACAATATTATTTTTATACACATTCATGTGGGTAAATATCTAAACATACAAACGTTTATCTAAAATCTTTCGTTTAATACTTTTTTTTTCTGTTTGAGTTGGTTCAGGTGTAGAAATATTTGTAATACCTGCACCTTGAGCGCGTGGTTTGTGGATTAACTAGGTGGATTATTTTAATCGGCCGCTTTAAAAAATGTTGATATTATAAAAACTTTACCTAAAATATTTTTTCTGCTTCTTACATTTCCATTCTTCTTTATTTTAAACTGAGCACCACTTAGTTTTTTTTTGACAACTCTTACTACCTACAATGGAAATTATTTATACATTGTTAATTCGTAATAATTGAATATATAAGTAAATAATTTATTGTTTTTATTTGTTGCTTTAAAAAAAAAATTAATTTAAAATAATTCAATTATACAATAATTATTCTTTTAATACATTTATTCACAATAAACTCATTATAACATTTTATTATACTTCTGACGGTAGTCGATTATATCGTCGCCATGGACTCCGTTACCGTAAAGTAACCAGAAATGCCAACGAACGGCGAACTTTTTGTAGCGTTGGTGCGCGTTGGCTAAACCCCATCCTACTTTTTACTATTATTAGTAAAATTTTCAACAGTTCTATAAACATATGATTAAATCTTTTTATCTTTTATTAAAATCTTTGCGTTTTTTGTAGATTTTATTGTTACGTGATTTTTTTTAAAGTTAGAATATATTTATGCAATTATTTGTTTCTTTCTATTTTTGCGCCTTCTTAATTCGTACGCCTGGAGCAGTTTGCTCCTATGTCTCCACGCTAGCTACGCCGCTGATTATAGAGCAAGTGAACACATTCAAATATCTGGGTTTAATAAACGATTTGAGGACGAGGTCAAAAGTTCCACAAATATCCAGAGCCCAGCATGTCATTATATGGAAGAACAAACATGTGTCTGAATATACAAGAGATGTGTACGGCCGATTTTAAGTTTGGCAGCGAAGTCGAGGGCGGAAATCAATCCCACAAAATATCAGGCAAAGTCTAAACGTAGTACGATGGATCAGAATTAGACGAAGAGTATAGGATAAACACGGAAGACCACCATATGGATGGAAAGAGTCGTGGAACTCAAGAACTCAGGAGACAGAGGATGTGTAAATAGAAACAAGACGAAGTTCTTTAAAAAACTATATGGAGGAGGAGGAGGATGTTTTCTAAATTTAAACAGTCAGATTATCCATACAAATTCAATATGATCAAATCTTTAGTAACTTCCTGGTCCACTTTTTAAAGATGGAGGCGAATGGCATCTCCATCTTGGCAGAAGGTTGGAATGGCTAATTAAGAAAAAATTATTTTCTTGAAATTCTTGTTATACAAGTCATGATATAATTACACCATCATATTAAGAAATCAAAAAGCTACTTCAATTATTTAATGCACGACATTATATATGTTAGGTTAAAAAAAGAGCGTGTTGTCAATTAGCATTTTCCTCTGTTTTCTTTTAACTAATAAAGCAACAACAAGAAAAATATTAATCAAGCCATTATGTATTGTTTGCTATAAAAGTTTAATAAGTCGAAATATAAAAATTGTTTATAACAAAATTATAATATTTCTAGATAACTACATACACCCATAAAGATGACAACAATAAATGGTTATTAAAAAGATATAATTCAGATGACGTAAGTGGAATTAATATTGTTAAAAGTGGCGATTTAATCCGTTTGGAACATATCCAAACTAGAAGAAATTTACATTCACATAAAGAACAGGCACCAATTACCAAAAAACACTTGCAAGTTACAGGATACGGAGAAGTACACAAATTTTTTTTAAATTTCCTGAAACTTTTATTTAAAAATGTTTTTAGAATGGTACAGGTGATGCCAATGACGTTTGGCGCATAAATTTAATAGGAGCTAAAGATGGTACTGAAATTACCGCCGTAAGTGGTAAATTAAAATTAGTGCAGTATTTGCAATCTTGTGTTTTGACTACAAGTGGAAAGCAGCTACCAAAATGGGGGTATGAACAGCAAGAAGTCTCTTGCAATCCAAATTTAAGAGATACAAATGCGGTTTGGAATGTTGAAGAAAATATTTTTGATAAATGTAATTTTAATGTAACTCACTTTACATAATAAATATTCGTATTTTTTTAGTGCCAAATGTTAGTTTTGAAGTTTATGCTCCAAGTTTTATTGAAAGGTTTTTTGAATCACACGCTGTTATGTTTCAAGGAAACGCAGGACTCAAACCAAAAGAAGGAGAAATAACTTCCAGGCCATGGCAATGGCCAATAAACTATAGGGTAAAAATATCATTGATCTAAAACTAAAGACTTTTTGAGAGAAATATTTTTATAAAATATCTTTTTTGTTTATTAAAAATACTTTTCCGAATGTGCATTTTAGGTAAAAATATGCTTCTTTGTATTTGAGAAGTTATCTTTTATCATGTTTAAAATATTGCTTCTGACCATGAAATAAGAAAAAGTTACATTTATGTTTTAGGGTCAATTTTTTTCGGGGTCAACTTACAGAATTTATCTCTTGGGTAACCCAATTATTTGGTGGGGAAATTTAGTCTTTCTTGGAATATTTCTCACAATATTTTTGATAAATTCTATTAAACAACAAAGAGGCTATATCAAATCTCTATCAGGTAAAGGATTTTTTTTCAAATTAAAGCATGTATACTAATGTTTTATATTATTTTAATTACTGATTAATCAAATCAGTCAAAAATAAATGTGTAGAAGAGAGGTATTTGATTATTATATGTATTCATGCAGGATATTAATTTTTGCTTAATTAAAAAAGATTTTTTACTTCAACCCATAGTTATGGAATAGTAAATTCATTTCAAATAGAGTGTTTTCTCATCTGCAATTACAGCGTCACCTACATGATTACAAAAAAATTCCGTTTAAAAATTGAATGTTTTCTCTTCTTGGGTGGGGGCCAAGGGGCAACATTTTATTGAAGATTCGAATGGTATGAAAAAAAAAATTCATTAATTTTACTAATAACATTTTTTTGTAACGCTGTAATCGCGGAAAAAACAAATCTTGCGATAATTTCTTGGGTCCATCGAAAGTAAACAACAATATTTGCTTTTGCATCATAGTGTACGTCGCGTGTCTGAAGCTGTTTTTACTTTATCATGTACATAATCGTAATCGTCAAAAAAAAAAGTTGAGATTTAAGTGGCAATACACCTTTTGGGTAACTTTTTAATTGACCAAAATTAAAAAATGTATGTGTGTGTGGCGCATTTTTGTGGCAAGGTTTCTTAAAAACTATTAAAGATATCATCACAAAAATTCATATTTAAGCTTTTAACAATAATTGGAAGAGCCCAATTACTTTTGGCTGAAATCCACCAACCGGAAGTGGTAGTTTATTGGTGAGGTTTTTCGGTTTTTTGCAAATATTTGAAAAACTATCAAGTTTATGGAAAAAATAGTACAAAAGTATCTAGAATTAAATTTGAAACAAATTCTATTGTTATCCTTTTTTCCAAATTATACATTTTAAAAACTTATTGTATGATAAAGTCAGGTGGTGTACTACATCAGAGTTTTTTTTAACTAGATACAATTCCCCGTCGTTTTTTTTTGTGCTTTTCTATGACAAAAATTAACCGTTGCAAGCACCCTCATTTTTCAACACTTTTTGCTTGTTTTTTTGCTAATAACTTTTCTACTATACCTTTTAATGAAAAATATTTTAAACAAAAGATGTAAAGAACTACAATTTTTTATATTTTGGTACCCTTCAAAAAATATTAGCGATAAACAAACGAAAAAGTTTTTTTCAAGGATTCGAAAAATAAGGTATTTCAAGATGCTGCAGCAACTCGGTGAATTTTGGTCTTAGTAAAGCGCCTAAAACACTAAACGAAATCCAGATTTTTGTGTGTCTGTTTAGCTTTTAACATAAATTGGGAGATCCCAGTGATATTTGGCTGAAATCCACCAACCGGAAGTGGAGTTAATTGGTTAGGATTTCGGTTTTTTGCAAATATTTCAAAAACTATCAAGTTTATGGAAAAAAATAAGAGTACAAAAGTGAATTAAATTTTAAACAAATTTTGTTCTTATTTTTTTTTATTTTAACATTTTAAGAACTCATCCTTGTTTGTTGCTAAGCAACATTTTTATTGAAATTATTTCTATCAAGTTCCATAAATACACTGTAACTAAAATTAGCTGACCATTTTTTACCCTAGAAACTTTTTAGTTACTGCATGCCAAAACAAACATATTCCTCAAGTTTCGTCCTTTCCCTACTTTTTGTATTGGTGCAAATGTCATTTTTCAGTACTATAAAATATAGATAATACAAGTAGAATAATAATATATAGTTTGCATTTTAATTATTTTATTATTATGATTATGATTTTTGAAGTTAGAGATGACATAATTATACTGGAATTTTTTTTTTAGAGTTCCATAAAGGAAAATTAGTATCTTGTGCTTGGCTATTTCTGGGTTGGTTGCTACATTATGTCCCATTTTGGGCTATGGGACGAGTTTTATATTTTCACCACTATTTTCCTGCATTGCTGTTTAGCTCGATGATAACAGGTACTAATATTAAATTTTATTTAAAATGATCTCCTAATAGAGTATTGTAAATTATTCTTTTAGGAATTATTCTGGATTATCTCTTAGAAGAAGTTCCCAAAGTTTTCTCTGAAAAAATATCCAATACCGTCCATCACGTTTTATTGGTGTTAATTTTATCGACACTAAGTTACAGTTTTATTTTATTTTCACCATTAGCTTATGGTATGACTGGACCAAGCTCAAATGAAGCTAATTCAACTATGTTTGGATTAAAATGGCTTGACAGCTGGGAATTTTGAATATGTTTCACGAATTTATGAATACGCTTATTTCTCAAATGCTCATTTATTTATACTTATAGATATATTTTTGTAAATTTTAATAAAAGAAGCACTCATATATATATATATATATTTGTACTTTGTGTGTATTATTTAAATAATTCTCAAAAATAAACTTTATTGGTTGTTAGAAATAGGCCATCTGGATTGTATGAATGTAACTGTTATAACTTTATCTAAGAATTTAGTCTTGTGTAAAATAAGGACGTACATCTCGTTTACACCAATAATTGTTCGGCATTGTAGTCAGCTGTGTGTTGTATAATTTCCTAAATTATACACCTAATACGTTTGTTAATTTGTAACAATTTGAAGTGTAAAACGGGTCACATCCATCTGCTATTTTATTATATGATATGAAGTATAAAATAGCAGTGTAGCTCAGCGGTCTAGGCATCCGGCTGCTGAGTGCAAGATCGTGGGTTCGCGCCCCACAGCATGCAAAATGTTTCTTTAAATATTTAAATGCCCAACACTGCCCCAACTCCCCAACCCGCCTTGCTAGCGTGGGGTTTTATGGCTAAAACCTTCTCCGGTCCAGAGTTAGATAAGAAATCATGTAACTCCACTGGTTCGGAATCCACGCTAAACTGTAGGTCCACCTGTAATATACGTTGCCAGCATTACAGGCAGAGAAGAGGCTAAACGTCAGTAGTGGCGCTTAAGAAGCTGACGACGACGACGATACAGGCAGGATGGATAGATTTCTGTGCTAACTTGGATTCTGCTGAAAATTATTCAAAATTCCAAACAATTTGAAAATTATTTTAAAAAAAACTAAAAATCGCGGTTTTCTAAAAAGTCAAATTTCTCCGTAATTATTAAAAAAAGTTTCATATGAAATTTACTATGCAACGATATTTGAAAATTCTAAACAACATTGTCCATTTAACCAAAACTTTAATAATAAGAAAGATACTCATAGTAATGGTAGGCTACTTAATTTCGACAACCTTATACGCGATTTAAGCTAAGAGATAGCCCTCTAGCGGAGAAAAATGTACCACTCCACGGTACATTTATATGTGTTTACATATTTAAATGATATTTACAAATTCACCAAATATAAGAAAACACCCAGAAAAAGCACTAGGTTACAATTATTATAATCTGTCATAACCTTATTTTACCCACTTGGAGCAATAAGGCGATTCAAATTAATTTTGCCGCCATATTTTATTGCACATGGTGGGTAAGTTTTAAGCTTCGTCTCGGTGGACAACACGTCGTTAGCTTAAAAAGCAAATTCGGCACGTGTTACAAGATTTTTTCTACAATCGCCAAATTTTTATAATAAATGGAATATATGACATTTGTAAAAGAAAATTAATATTGTTTCAAATTGACAGCAGTGAAAATTAATTATAAAAAGAGTTAGGTAAACTTAACAAATTCAGTCACTACTAAATGACATACTTTAAAGCATTCAGTGCTTAAAAGAATAATGAACATCGTTTTTAGGCACTAGTGCCTAAAAGTATGCCATTTAGAAATCGTAGTGACGATGTAAACATCAACTTTATATATCGATTGTAGAAAAATATATTTTGCTTAGGTCATTTTGTAGCCAAAACAATTGTTTACATTCTACAACATACTTTCACGCAATGTAAAATCGGTCGACCTGTTTTAAAGATACGTGCAAAAAACTGAAAAAAATGTCGTACATTTGGCTAGAAAAAAATATCGAATTTTTCAAAAATTTAAATCGCTTATTTATACATATTTTATAAAAAGCTCCTAGTTGCTAGTTGTTTAAAAAGTTCTGTCTAAACATGAAAAATTCATTTTGTTAATTTTTTTTTATCAAACTTGTTGAACAAAACTGCAATTTTGTGCAATAATAATAAAATAGTTATGCTGCTCTTTAAATCATAATTTTTAATAATACAATGTTATTATTATATATGAGTGCCAATTAACCCTTCCTCCTCAGGTGAAATATCTCAAAGCAATAAATAAATATATTTTTAAATATTTGTATAAAAAACGAGAGTGGAGAACGATCATTCTCTGTACTTAAGGTTGTAATGCAGTTTATTCTATAATTGAATAATATTTTCTTTGATTATCTGTTGTTATAAATATTTAAAGAACAACATTTTTTGTAAAACAAAATGTAAAGAAGCCTCCAAATAGTATTGCGCCAAGGGTCACAAATATTCTTACCGCCACTGATTACAGATTATCTCCTATGCGACCTTAAGAGCTGATATAAAAAATGCTATATGTACGTATCAGTATGTATTTTCCTTGATACAATATATTTATATTTCATTTGAATTACAAAACATCGTGTTGAAATTAAAACTTATAATGAAAGCGGCCATTTTTATTTTTTTCATCTTTTTGTTATGCAAAGCTAGTTATTTTCAAAAAATAAGTAAGTACTTTTTACTTCCTTATATTTAAATTAATATTTTCCAAATATTTTAAGCACTCAAAACAAGGGACAATGAAAAGCTTTACAACTTTTTTCCATTGACTACAACGTATCTGGAATTTTTTGTAAAAGCAAGAAATGACATTCATATAGCACTTACGGAAACTTATAGTTTTATGCCTCCATACTATGAAATAGTAATTGGTGGTTGGATTAATACAAAATCAGTTATTCGAAAGGATTCTCAAGAGAATTATGTTTCGACAACTCCATCAAGTATTCTTAGGCCGCAAGAGTTTCAGAAGTATTGGATACGAGTTAATGAATTGGATGGAAACTTGGAGGTTGGAAGAGGAAATTCAAATAAATCGTTCCTGTCATTTAGAGACCCAAACTTTGTTAAAATGTCATATTTTGGTTTATCCACCGGATTTGGATCACCTGGAGATTGGATTTTAAATTTTGATATATTTAATTGTGATAGTAAATTACCAACAATTCAGTAAATGGGTTTTTATGAGTGCTATAATTTATAAATAATAATAATTATATTCAAATAATTTATTTTTTATGGGTGTATTGTATACAATGGTCAAAAATCTGATGTGTTCAAAACCTGAATTTATCATACAATAGGAATTACTTTATTTTATTTAAATTAAAAAACTTTGAATACAAATTTGAATTTTTTGTTTTACACGAAAATTAGGGCAAAATTTTACAAATGTTAAGAAAATGCAAACAGTAAACCTCTATTTTCCCTGCACCAAATTTATACAAAACCTGATGAAGTCCAAGTTTGTACTACAATGATAAATATGAAATTTTGTAATAATATTTTTTGAGATATTTTTGAGAAACTCACACATTTTTTAATTTTGATCAATTATTGTTCAAAAGGTGTATTTCCACTAAACTCTCTTTTTTTTTGGATGATTACTCCATTTTCGGACATCTCCTTAAACGTAACCCACCCTTTGGTGTCATAACATAATCAAATTGTCCGTTAAGACAAAGTATGTTTGCTGGTGTAATATTGATCAGAATCCCGAAGGATTATAGTCCCGGCCGACAGATCAGAATCCTTTTTTTTTATATCTTCTATAAAAATTTACAATCTGACTTTACATAAGTTAATCAGCAAATGGTTGTACAATAATTAATAGCGTGAAAGGGTAAATCCAGTGATTTCCCCTATATAATTTTAACTTAACTTATTGGTAATTTATAACTACATAGATGCACTTCACTGTGTTCACTGCTTAACGGCACTGCAAGCTTGTTCGGGTGGACACTAAGTCGTTCATAGTATTTGGAGCTATTCAGGGAGATTTCTCCTCTGACGGTAACCATCTTCAGGTCATGGTGAATGACGTCATTTGGTACGTACCATGGTGCGTTGATGATGTTAGAAGAACTTTTGATTGGAATCTTTGTAGAATTTCGATATTGGAGTTTGAAGCGGATCTCCAAAGTTGTATTCCATAAATCCAGATCGGTTTTAGTGATAGTTGAGATTTATTACCCATTAACGAATACATTTGACTGAATTGGAGCCCCAGTTGCTTTCTCTTGGTAAAGATATGTTTTTTCCAATTCAGTCTTCTGTCTAGGTGAAATCCAAGGTATTTAGCTTCGTCCTCTTCATTGTAAAAGTTACATGTATTGACTTTGATTTATTAGCTTTGATTCGCCATTTTCTAAGGCACAGCTCTATTTGCGCTAGATTGTTTTGGAGTAAATTAGTTGCTGTATTAGCGTTATTATGATTTGCCAGGATGGCGGTGTCATCTGCAAAAGTTGCTGTCATCACATTTTTTGTTGTTGTCAGTCAGTCTTCTGTCTAGGTGAAATCCAAGGTATTTAGCTTCG
>JARJDX010114516.1:0-12323 GCA_030264735.1 Gymnusa sp. GC000175 | reverse complement strand
TCCAATCACGGATACTGAAGAAAACTCTTGAAAGCGTATCATTCGATCGAAGACGAAATCTCGTTGAAGAAGATGAACTCGAAGGAGAGGTATCGGAGGCAGTAAGGAGGTTGTGTATGGCGGAACAAGGAGTGCCTGAATCTAAAATGACTCAAGAAACAACAAATTGAAAAAATATATACTAACCCTTAAATAAATTATTTCTGATTTAAAAATCTAGTGTGACTAAAATAGCTGTTTTGAATTGGAACCGTGATTTAAAGCATGTTGATATGGTTTATGGTATCAATATATATATCTAGTTTAAAACTTATAATGCCCCATCATTTAATGATTTTATTAAAAGCTTTGTAGTTTAATCTACAAAATACTATTTTTAAAATCACAATGAATTAAAAATTGATGCCATTTTTGCATTAGATATTAGTGGTAGAAGTGCAAAGCATCTTATTGGCGCTTGTATGATCATTAATTTGAAAATTCAGATAAATTTCAATCTTCAGGAGGCTTTGATTTGAAAAAATCGTATTCAGGATCTTCAGTATCGTATTTGAGACTATCAATAGAATACAAATTTGTTCGTGTCGAGCTTAATAAATGTTATTATTGAAGCATCAAATGATCTTGAAAATGTGTTAGAGCTATATTGACCCGGTTTTTAGCTTTCGTAAACCAAAAAGCATTCATTTCCTCTTTCTTAATTCTAGCTGTGATAAAAATTTAAACGATATTTGTAAAATGATGAGGGAGGCAGGATTTCGAGCGAAAGATGAGAATTTTACATTGTATAACTTTAACAAGAGCATAAGAATGAAATATCAAAGCCAAGACAAATTGACAATGATGGTTAAATTTTTGTTGGTATTTCAGAAGTTTCATTTAAGTAGATAAGAGAACAAAACTAATTTCAAAGCTATATAATAGACCTTGCATATTTATTCGCGAAAAAAGTAGAAATAAACCATTCAAACAGAAGTATCAATTATAGATCAAACAATTTATTTAAGGTTTAATATATTTTTTTCGTTTCTTGAGTCATTTTAGGTACTTCTAGTTCTTCCATACACAACCTCCTTACTGCTTCCGATACCTCTCCTTCGAGTTCATCTTCGATCGAATGACACGCTCTTCTTCAGTATCCATGATTGGATGTACGCTTCAAAATTTGTTGGTATTCCTAATTCTCTTATATGTCTCTTGTGGTAAATTGTCATCACTCTATCCCAAGTCATTACGTAAGGAATTATTGAAGTATCAATTAAAATTTTTTCCTATTTTATAAATTTCCGTATGTGATGGCGTAGTGTCAAATTTTCGTATATTCATATCTAAGAACTTGGTGTGACCAGAAACATCGAAGCTTATGTCCAATCGAAACTATTGAAGAAAACATTCGAGAGTATATCTTTCTATTGTGGAAGGTATACAAGAGATGATGGATTGAAAGAGCTATTCAGCCAGCGGGGAGACAGCTATCTTGGTAGGTTAGAGCCAGAGTTAAGGAAATTAAAGATAATCTAAAATTAACCCTGAAATAAATTAGTATTATTTGCACAATACTTTCATAAAAACTCTAGCTTTTGAAATGAATTGTAAATATTTAATATTCTGCATTAATAATCGTTCTACTGCTTAATCTTGTCATATAACGCTTTGCTCTCAGCTGAGGTACCTTTCCCACTCTTGGCTTCGTCAAGAAAAATATAAAGATTTCCGAGGCCATTGTAAAAATCTATTTCTCCCATTATTTCATCAAGAATTTTTAAATCAGACTCAAATTTCTCAAGCTCTTCGATGCTGGAAACATGAATGGAAGTAACATTTCGAATTGAATAAAACTCAATGCTTTCATAAATACATTCAAAGTAGATATTTGATTCAGAAAATTCATAGATTTCTTGCATAATTCGAAGCATTTGCTTAATATAGTAGTTGCTGTTACCCTCCCTATAAAATAGATCATAGAAGTAGAAGAAGTCAAGTTGCACTTGTCTTTTGAATGTGTCAACAAATCTGTTATATATTTTAAGAATAGAATTATTTGAGATTCCTGATAAAGCTGCTATATCTACGTTAAATTCTCTTAAAGAATTGATCATGCAAATAACGGTTTGATACTTTCTATTGTTTATAAATAAATCTTTCTTATCAATAAAGTTGCTACACAAGTTAAGTTTGAAATTCTCATCAATCGCCTCTTCAGTTTCAAATATTTTAATTTCTTTACAAGAGAATAACAATTCGTACTGCTCCTCGAAAGACACTTGAATTTTGGCCATCAAATAATCGTAGAAATCGCTGTCATTATATTCATCGTCCTTGATCATTATCTTTATTTCAGTCATAAATTCCAAATTCTTAGCCTTTAAATCAAGTTTGATCCAGTCTCGGTTGAAGATTTCATCGATTCTGCCGATGAATGCTTCAGTCTTATATTTTGAATAAATTCCATCCATCTGCTGGTTTAAGAACATTTTCAGATGCTGATCTTTCGTGAATTTGTTGAGATAAGAGATCACAGATGGATCGGGCGTTGTAATAACCGTGTATCCATCTGTTGCTTCTACATCCACTAGGGTTTCTGTAGAAAAGCTGTTAGATATACTGTAATGTGAAAGAAACACACTATCGTAGTCAATATCATCAATAATATATCTAAGATCGAATTTGTATTTTTCATCTACATTTGATTTGGAGTATCTTATGATAAAATCCGTTAACTCGTTTTTTAATAGCTCTAAAATCACATTTTTATCACAAATAAGCCTGAACAAAACTTTTTGATTTCCAAAAAAATCTATTTTCGAGTTATCTATTTCGAACAATGTGGTGCTCTTATCTATTATTATGAACATGTTTTCTTTAATACTCTCAACCTTTCTTGCAACCTCTTTACATAAATCTTGAAGATTGGTTTTGGATTGTTTAAATAATCTTTGAATAATCTTTTCAATCTCAGAAAAAACTCTTTTTTGAAAATTATTTTTAAAATATTTTTCTAATTCAAATAAACTTCCAAGAACAACAATGCTTTTGAAATATTCTAAATTATCGGTTTTCCCTTCGAATACAAAATTCCCTATTTTACTATTTAACTCTTCTGTCAATTCAATGTATTTTCCGTGGATCAATTTTCTATATTCTTCCACCCCTTTGATTTTAATCAAATCTCTATTATCTATCATGTCTAAACAGTAAACAATCATTTCTGATTTGCTATACAAGTCCTTAGTATTGTCAAATGTATTGATGGTATCTCTTATGTGATGAATACTCTCGCATATTTCATATTTCATCTTATGATCTCTATAACTATAATATTCCTTGGATATATTTTCTACATTTATATGCTCTGATTTGGCCACGTCGCAGAAAGACAGAAATCTATCAAAAATATCTAAAATTTCCTTGTTTCCCTTGTAAAACTGGTTATAGCTGAGTACTGAGTCACTGAAACCTTTGAAATTCAGAGAAATTATTTTTTCCATAGCATTTTCAAGCTTATTGAACATATCTCTGAAATCTGCCGCATCAGTTGAGCTGGTGCTTATTTTAAGAGCTTGATGAAGAGGATTGAAGTCATCTGAAAGCACAAATTCCCAGTCTACTCTTAGCTCATTCACAATACTTTGAAGCTCTTCCATCAGGGTTGGCTTATTGTTAAATTTCAAATAAAACGAAAATTAATAGAATATTTTTGAATGTGTTGCAAATAGAAGCGATTGTTATTTACGATTCAAAATATGATGCAAGATTAAATGGATACGCTAATACACAAACAAAAACAGCTGAACAAAATACTTAGCTCCATTAAAAAGAATGATAATTTATTCAACATTGGATTTAAAAAATATTGCCAAACAAAAGGAAATGTTAAAAAATTGATTTAATCAATAGTTTTTTGGATTCAGCCGACTACTCATGGCCAACATCCTGCCGACTCAGTTAAACCCTAGATATAAGTTTCATACTGTCGCTAGTCTTGATTATTAGGTCTTTGAAGAGTTGGATTTTAAATGCAATGGGTTTAGTTGAAAAATACATCTAATCATACGGCGTCTCGTTGCTTCTCAGCCGTACAATATATTTAGAATTATATTGGAATAGCCAGAAACAGCTTTAAGTGGAATCATACTATACCTTAACTTTCTCAAAGATTCCATTCTAAGATTATTTCAGTTCAGGTTAGGATATTTATAAATATTATAGGATTCGTTTGCTGAATCCTTTGCAACATACTAAGTTTCTACCATAATGGGTTATAACCTCTTGAACAACCACTCAGTAGGCTGACTACTAAGTAAATAAAGGTTGATATTTAGTTCATGAGACTTTTATTCAAGAGTTACTACAGAATATTCCTATATAGCAAAGGCAAAAGCGTACTGCTTCCATCACAATGCACACAGTCTACTCTCTCCAAATGTTAATATTAGCATAGCTTATATGTTGGTGTAGACTCTTTCGTATTATACAATACAGGAGTCATTTTGTATACCCTATTTTATGTTTACCTGCTACATACTTCCTACTGCGATCCTTTAAGGCATTATCTTGATATATAGTGACAATTTTAATTCGCTTACTGGATGCATACCTTCTATGAGGTGGCTTGAATGCTTAGCGAGATGGCTATATCAGGTGCCTATTCATCTTGTGGAAATTTGCCTGGCATCCTGTCAAACGAAGTTTATGGGGTAGAGAACTCACCAGCTAAGCTACCACGGTTGTATAGCCATTTCAAATCAATCTGTTAGATACTATATTCTTAACGCCAATAAGCTTGGTTTCAATCGAGTAGAATAGAATTCTCATTGTGCAATTTTTCATTTGAGAAATACTGAAACCCCCTGAAGAAGCATTTAGCAATGGCACACTGAAAAAAACTTGGTTGTTAAATATATCTGCATTATAATTAGCATTTGATTTTTCGATAAATTTTTAAGATAATATTTTTAGTTTAACCCATGGAAACACTTGAAATTAGAAAACATAGAATCTTAAAAAGGCTTTCAAATACAATAGAATCATGCAACGGAATCATCTGCACAATAAATCAGGAATTGGAGACAATCATAGCTAATAATGAAAGGATGAATGAAATCGCAAATGTCTACAATACGTGGATATCTAAAGACTAAATTTACTAATATCTGATTTTAATATTGATTTTTAGGGTCTCTGAGGGAATATATAGTTCTTAGCATTTAATAGCAGGAGTATATTATTACTTAAAGGTAAATTTAGTTTTATGATTTTTTATTTTATGTGAGTAAATACTTTATTTAAAGGCTAGAGCGGAACTTTTAATCAATTCTTTCTTGAGTTATTGTGGAATCGGGTGCTCTTTATTGTTCTATTTCAATCAATTCACGGCTTCCCATACCTCTACTTTTATTTGTTTAGGATATTTGATTTTAATATTTTATTATGTTTATCATTTGAATTTCTATGCTTTATTCCTGTTTGGTTCATATCCTACTTTTGTGTCGAAATATTATCTAAAAGTTTAAGAATAAGATGAGTGTTTATATAACAAATGTTCAGATGCTTTTTAAATTGGGAAATGTTTAATGTATTATTTAATTTTATTCAAGTATCAAGCCTTTTAGGTTAAAAAAATTCATTTCTAAATCATTAATTATGAACTATTTTGATTGATGAACACTTCGAAAGCGCATTCATCTATTTCTCTTATTTTAATCTATTCTTATTAGAATCTAATTATATTGAAAATTTATTAAATTTCAATTGACGGAATCTCGTTGAAGAGGATGGCCTTGAAGGAGAGGTATCAGAAGCAGTGAATAGATCGAACGTGGAACAGCAAAGAATCACTTACGAACACTCATGAAGGAAAGATGGAAATTTTTAATGTAACCCATAGATTATCCTTAAAAAAATCATGCTTTAATTCATCGTATTTTTTGAAATTTACAAAAATGATGTCTATCAACTAATTATACTATTTTTTATTGATCTATATTTGACTTTACTTCTAAAGGAGCATTTTGTGAAAATTAATCGATTATTTAAAGATATATCCTCTGTAAGGACGGTAATAGACTTTTTGAAATTAGTTATTATAGGCAAGAGTTTAAGGTAACCCATGAAAATATTAATTTAAGTGTTTATTGTATTCGTTTTCTGTCTCGACTCTGATTTTTATTTTTAAGCCTGCAAGTTAGCTATTGCACCCACTGGCTCAATAGCTTCTTCGATCCTACCATCTCTTGTATTTCTCCTGCAACCAAAAGATATACTCTCGAGTGTCTTCTTCAATACTTTAGATTGAATATATGATTCTCGGTTCTTAGTCAGCCAAGTTCCCTAACATGTTTCTTGTGATGCCCAGTTCCGATCCCTTCTCAAGTCATTGCATAAGGAATAATTTTCGTTTTTCATTGTTTGAGGTAAACATGGGTATTTAATAAGCAAGCCTAAATTATTTATTCAAGGGTTAGTTTTTGAATACTTTCATTTTTGAGCCCAGGGTTTATGGCTAGTTTGCCCAAAAAAGTTGTTTATTTGCTTGGCTCATTTATTTATACTTTCAGGCACATTATGATCATTTAATATTAGCGTTTGCCATGCTGAATCATCACCGGCCATTAGATACCAGTTAGTTACCATTTTGGATCGGAATGAGCTTTTCTATTATTCTAGAACCCGAGACTTTTTATCATCTATATCTTTTATCTCTGTACTCCTCAAAGATTATTGGAATTAAATACTGCTCGGATTCTTGAGCTATATCGCATAAACCATGATCCTCTCTCTTTGACTATAAACTCGGAGTTTCCTTATTATACGAAATATTTCGCTTTGATCTACTTGTGGCGCTTGTAAATAAGCCCAGTGCCTTACTTGGTGGATAGCTTACAAGTTAGCCGTCTCACAGTTTGGTTCAGTGGCTTCTTCATTCATTTCTTCCGAGACGAAAGATTTAATTGATATATATTAAATAAATTTAATTATGGGCAGATTTAGTTCATAATTTTAATTAGCAGCATTGGTTTTCACGCTAGCTTTAATCTCAGGGGTTACATCCTCTCCCTTTCTTATCGCGACTATACTGTTGCACTTACCTTTCGGTCCATTATCGTTTCCTCTCCTATATTCATAAGATATGCTTAATTAACAAATATTATATATCTAATATCTCAAATGACTCAAGAAACAGCAAAATGAATAAATTATTTTATTTATGTATCTAATTTAGATAATGAATAAGAACAAAAATATATATGTAAATCAAAGAATATTCCGTTTGTGATGACTTGGGCCGTCGTGGTAACAACATATCACAAAAAGCATATTAAATAACTTGCTGCATCCAGAAATATCAAGCTATATCTAATCGAAAGTATTGAAGAAAACACTTGAGAGTATATCTTTCAATTAACGACGAAATTCTAGAGAAGAAAGGATTGAAGATGCGATTTAGCCAGCTGTCTTGGCAGATTAGAGCTAGATTTAAAGAAATAAAGGCCAATCTGCAATTAATCTTGAAATAGATTATTACATATATATCTAATATAAGTAATCTTCTCTTATATAACTTCATTTATATATCTGTTTAAGGTAAGAATTCTTGAAAATTTCGGAAATTTTGAGAAATATCATTTTCTTAATATTAGCAGTTTTTGACGATCTTAGGTGGTGCCTAGCACGTGAAAATACCCTTATTGAGTGCCCTTTTACCCTGTGAAACAAATATTAGCATCCTCTGGAATTTAAATATGAGTAGAGTCAAAGCCGAAAATCAATATGACTGGCAATATTTGGGGCATAAAAGGAGTTAAACTTTGGTCATAAAGATTTTCTTCATTTCAGAAATAATGAATCACGCTTCTCCATGCATACCAATTACATAATGCTCGCCTAATGTTCCATTTCATAAAATGGAAATGAGAAGAAGTCCATTTGTTGTATATAAATTCCAGCTATTTTAAGCTCTCTGCTACAATTTACTCAATGCTGGAAGATAATATGAATGATGAGAGCATGTCTACTTGCTTTAGTCAATTGATCGAAAATCTACTTCTTAGCCGGTTCATTCCTTCGATTAATCAACTTGTAAATATTATTGCAAATATTCAAATGGCCGCTGTAATGATCCAGATTCAAGAATTAAATCACAACAAGAAGATCAAAGAGAAGTTTTGGACCTAGATAACGTATAGGTATTGAGGCAATTGAATAATAAAATATTTGTTAATAATATATAGTAGAAATGTCAAGTGTAACATTATAATAAAACAAATAAACAGGATATTTAATAAAATAATCCCTATTTGCAAATAAATTTTATCTTTTATGCTATGGATATTAAGATTTTTTTGCATTCCACAATCGTAAGAAAAATCAAGTGCTTGATTCTATCAATCTTAAGAAAAGGATTATAAAAAAGCTTCAGGATTACACAACGTTAATAACATGGAAATAAATAATTCAAACAAATAACTCTTTTTGCTGAGTCGGTCTAACAAAGAACATATAGTGTTTCAAATAAATTAGCTCTAATATCTAATTATTCTTCTGTTTCATTTAACACTTTGATTCAAAATAATAAATTATCATACGCCAAATTATAAATGTAAAGAAAAATTAAAAAAATTATATTCAATCCAATTTATGAAAATCAAACGGGCACAATTGAAACATTCGATTTAAGGGCCCATGGTATATATTCCGTTCAGATAAATACAAGCCTAATACAACTTTAAATTAAAAACATTCAAGTTTGCAACCAAATGCAATTTTTCCAGTTTTTGAATTATATATTCAGTTTTTCCTACTTCTGGCATTAGAGACTAGTACCAATTGCAAAAAATTTTAGTATTATTTTGATCATCATATCACAGTTAGGATTCCAAAAATCTATTGTTATTTGCTCTCAAAAATTTTCTAGTAAATCCTAGTATTGCTGCAAGATAGAATTTTAAGCTTGCATTGCTTTAATTCAACCGTTTTCCAAAAATATTTCAGCAAATTTCATTCGATTTATATTATTTCAAATAATTAATCTTTTTTAATATATTGGAATGGCTTAAATAATTTTAAATAAAGGCTGTGATGTCTGATATGAGTTTTACTTTAAGATATATTTATATATATATAATTGCTTTTAAGCACTACCATCAGTTGCTGGTTTATGAAATTAAATATTCCAACGGACATATTTTGTTTATCATTTTTGCGTTGAAAATTTTTAAAAAATAGCTAATGTGTTGACAAAAATTAGGGAGATTTTTAGCATTTATCTTTAAGAATTATTAAAAGTGTCAATTCTCTTGATTCAAGATTGTGGGATATAAATATATCAGGTGCCAAATTAATTTACAAACAATTAAAAAAATTTTTTGTCGAACCCATGCTGTTTGAAGGACTCAAAGAATATGACCCAGAAATTTACAATCTAATTAAATTAGAGGAAAAGAGACAGAGAGAAAGCCTTGAACTTATAGCTTCCGAAAATTTTACTTCTATAAGTGTGCTTGAAGCTAACGGTTCCATTTTGACTAATAAGTACTCGGAAGGGCAGGTTGGATGTAGATACTATGGAGGAAATGAGCATATCGATCAAATTGAGACGTTATGCAAGCAGAGAGCTTTAAAACTATATAATTTAGATCCTTCAATTTGGGATGTAAATGTACAAGCACTTTCCGGATCAGCTGCCAATCTTGCAGTTTACTTGGGATTAATAGGCAAAGATGGGAAGATTATGGGCTTGTCATTACCCTCTGGAGGGCACCTGACTCATGGATATTCAACCCCCAAAAAAAAAATATCGGCATCTGGAATATTCTTCCAAGCTATGTCTTACAGCTGTGGAGCGGATGAAAGAATTGACTATGATGAACTTGAAAGAAAAGCAAAGGATTTCAATCCTGATTTGATAATTTGTGGAGCATCAGCTTATCCAAGAGATTTTGATTATAAAAGACTTAGGGAAATAGCAGGCGATAAGTATTTAATGATGGATATGGCTCACGTATCCGGCCTCATAGCTTCAGGATTGATGAATAATCCATTTGAGTATTGTGATGTTGTAACTACAACAACCCATAAAGTATTAAGAGGACCCAGAAGCTCAATGATTTTTTATAAGAAGGAAAAAGAAAGAATAATCGATGGGCAGAAGACTATTGTTGATATGAAAACAGCTATCGATTTTGCAGTATTCCCTGGACTTCAGGGAGGCCCCCATAATCAAAAGATAGGAGCTCTTGCTGTTGCTCTTAAGCAAGCAGCTTCTGATGAATATAAAGCCTATACAAAGCAGGTTATAATGAATGCCAAAGTTATGGCGGAAGAATTTAAGAAGCTTGGATATAGGCTGTATTCTCACGGTACTGAGAATCATCTGATGCTTGTTTGCCTTGAAGGAATTAATGGATCTGAAGTAGAAAGACTTTGCGAGTTGGTTAATATCACTTTGAACAAAAACTGTATTCCTACCGATAAAAGCCCTTTGAATCCAAGTGGAATTAGAATAGGAACTCCTGCTATGACAACAAGGGGATTCAAAGAAGCTGAATCCGTCAAGACAGTTGAATTGATTCATGAAGCTATTGAAATAGCTAAAAAACTATCTGAGCTATCTCGAGATCCCACCTCTAATAAGGTAAACAAGTCAAAATTTGATGAATTGGCCCAATCAAATCAAGAAGTTCGTGATTTGAAGGAAAGGGTGATTAATTTCGTGTCTAAAATGCCTTTGCCTTGCTTAAAATATTAAACTTTGATTTTCTCTAAAATTATATATTTAACTTCTCGTTGCTTGAGAGATAGCCTCAAAACAGTTTGAAAATCTTTTAGTATTTCGACTTTTATTTTCTGATAGAAAATTGGTTTTTTAAATATCCAATTAGTGTTTTAAAATAATGGAGCTATTTCTTAGTGATATTAATACATATTATCGTGGGAGGGATCATAACAAGTCAGAACAAGAAGCATGCGAAATAACTTAGGCCAACTAATAACATTTGGGCATATATCCAATATATACTACTGAAGAGACACTCGAGAGCATATCGTTCAATTACAGAAGAAATACAAGCCAAGAAGAAAGGATTGAAGAGGCTATTGAGCCAGTGAGATTGCAGGCTTAAACCCGAATCAGAGTCGATAGAAGAAGACTAAAACAATAAAACCCTTAAATAAATATTTTAGATACATATTATCTGGGACTGCACTTACTTAAAATACTGTTTTTAAGATGATTTCGAAGATTTTATCCAATCCAAAGCATTGGAGAACACACTCGAGAGTATATCTTTCGATCACCGACGAGTTGTTAGAGAAAAAAGGATTTAAGAAGCTAATGGGCCAGCCGTGTAGAGCCAGAGTTAAAGAAATAAAAGACAATATACAATTAACCTTTAAATAAATTATTATACTCCAAACGAAATTAGAGATTAGTTGATGAAAATAAATTCATGAAAGATTTAGAATTTAATTAGAACTGAATGTTCACTATGGAGAATGCATGCAATTATTTGGGGTAAGTTGCAAAATTTCAATATCATTCAGAATGCAAGAAACAAATTACATTTTTGCGAAAATTTAACACAAAATATTCTTAAGGGATATTCAAAATGAATTTAAATTTGTAAAAATGATTTTAACAATTTAAGTCAAACTAAAGAAGCATTCACGGCCTCATTTCAAACCTTCAAATCGTAAAGTTTCGGTTTAAAAACTATTTTTAATTTTTATGGCTTTTGAATCAAACAATATATTTGAAGATGTGTTAAAATAACTAAAAATGGTTTTAAAGAGTAGCATGAATATAGATAATATTAATTTCTTGTTTAAACACTACTATAATTAGCGTCTGGAAGAGCATGGAGCATTTGACTCAACAATAACTCAAGAAGGAGGAGGCTGAAAATTCTGTAATACCATTGAAATAATTTATGGGCCAATATATATTTTTTCATTTTGTTGTTTCTTGAGTCATTTTAGATTCAGGTACTCCTTGTTCCGCCATACACAACCTCCTTACTGCATCCGAGACCTCTCCTTCGAGTTCATCTTCTTCAACGAGATTTCGTCTTCGATCTAATGATACGCTTTCAAGAGTTTTCTTCAGTATCCGTGATTGGATGTACGCTTCAACATTTGTTGGCATTCCTAATTCTCTTATATGTCTCTTGTGGTAAATTGTCACCCCACCATCCCAAGTCATTACGTAAGGAATTATTTTAGTTTTGCATTTGTATAGAAGACCGAGCTCATTTGCCAATAGATCATATTTTCTCATTTTTTCGTTCTCTACTACTTGTAGTAGGTCTTGATTTGTAATTCCGACT